>CM076580.1:385638425-385835925 GCA_034641835.2 Pinus albicaulis | reverse complement strand
TGCATTCATAAATATAATGATTGTTAATTTTAATATGGAATGTGTTCATGTGGAATATGGTTTGGTAATGGTTACTAACTTTAATTAAAACTGATAATTTTGATTAAAAGATGGATTCATTTGAACCTGTGAAGGCATGATTGTAAAAAAATTGATATATATATATATGTGTGTGTGTGTCTATATATATATATATATATTCTGATTTTTGAACATTATGCTGGGATGTAAAATGCACACATGTAGGTCCTAGGTTTTGAGACATGTTACTAACGTTTAAATTGAAATTTGTGTGCATGTGAATGCTCACGTGATCTGGTGATGGCTTGTGTTGCTTAGCATGGTTTCTATTATTTAAAATATATATATATCAATTTGATGGGAACATCCAATTTCCTGTATATGATATAGTATTTCATTAGATTAGATGTATGACGTTGTAAATTTTTTTGGGATTTAGGTGAATGATAAATACTTGGTTGCAGTTATTTGTTATAGAAACAAGGATCATGGTAGTTATTAACTAGCTCCATGATCAAAGTGTATGTTGACTAGGGCAATGATACGAAAGGTGCTAACCTGAGTTGCATGCGGGCCTTATAATGCATATGTGTGAACATGAAAATTACAAGTATAGTAAATCTTAATATGACATGATATTTTTTCAAATTGACCCATTATAGTTGCATATGCCATGGATATTGTTGATTGTAATAAGAGGGTTGAATTCTTCTTATGTCCAAAATTTGATTAAAACAGTAGTGTGGCATTAGTAGAGAGGATGATTTTAAATAATGTTATTAGTATGGTTCAAAGGTTGAACTCTAAATTTTTCTTTGACATGATGATGATTATGAATAATATTAACACACATGTATTGATAAATTTTGAAAAACAAGCTTATGTATGTGATAGTTGGTGTCCTGGTTTATGATATGTGGTTGATGATGATCTTAACGATGTGTGGCATCTACAAGATTTCATGGTAAAGATGACAACTGGAATATGTGTTTTTAATTTATTTTATGAACTAATAGTTGAGTGTATGTGGTAGCACATAGCAAGACTTGGTGGCAGTGAAAGAAAACATGTATCATGGCATTGTACAACATGATATGGACCAAGTCCATCAAGAACAAGGAAAAGGGACATCCCTCCAAAGGAAAAGAACCGAACTCAAAGACTTGGAAGAAGAGCTATGGGATATGTGGGGAAGAACTTAGAGAACTCACTAGGAAACAACAAGAACTAGCGGAGTGATAGGTTGTGTTGCAAAAACAACTGCAAGAGATGACATGCCAAGATGAATCCTCAAAAAGGAAGAATGGTAATAGCAGGAAGAGGCCTCATGAGGCTGAAAGAGAGAAGGATATGTTCTCATGTTGGAACTGTGGAGAAGAACATCAGAAAAGGGAAAAAGAAGAAAGAAGAAAATAATCCCTACAAGCCACAAGGACATGGATCTACACAGGAAAATGACAAGGAAAAGGAGTGAGAAATCTCTCAAACCCCTTGAAAGATGAAGATATATGTTAGAAATACTCCCTTGGATGGTATTTGGGAAAGTGGGACTTTGATATTTTTGCAAGTATGGAAAGAATTCTTGAATTGATTGTGGTGTATGAATATACACATATGTATACATGTACACACTTGTATGATAGCTCAGAGTGCCATGAATGTTGGACTCAGGGAGATTGAGTTGATTTTGGGTACTTCTTTATTTAATATTGATGTGTTATGGCTTTAATTTATTAACTTCATGGATTGATATCATTTTGATTTTAAAACTTGGGTATGGCAATGTTGATTTTTTGTCTTGGTTATCATGTTGTTTTTGGTCTTTTTTATGATGTTGGTTTTCTTGTGGTTTTTATGTACGAATGTTGTTGTGAATGTCATTTCCTTTTGTAATAATTTCCATTGTTATTCCTCTTGCATTGGTTTTCATTTTTTGAATTTTGAATTGAATGCTTGGGGATCTTGGAATAAGGAGTTTGGAGTGGCAGAAAGGCCAAGAAATCCTGAAAAAGGGAAATCCCTGATAAGCATGAAGAAAAACATGTTGAGTAAAGTTTCAGGTAAAATGGAACACTATTGGGCAATGGACATGAACAGAATAATGAGTAAAAAGAAAAACAATAAACAAATTAACCTATCAAATGGGCACTATATCGATATATCACTTTTTTAAAATTGTAAGAAATAATCTGATTTTGAAAAATGTTGATTCAAAATACACATTTTTTCTGGAGTTGTTATTGACACTTTAAATTTTCTTATGCATTAAGTATTCACATTTTTTTAAATGTTAGTGATTTTCATGTCAATTTTGAAACTCGTTGATGCAGCATCAACCCCTTTTTTGGGCTTATTTCTTAGGCCTTAAATTTTTCGGATATATTAAGTACAAATATTTTTTTTAAATGTTCGTGATTTTCATGCGCATTTTGAAAGTAGCAAAAACCTTTTTTTTAGACGTATGTTTAGCACTTTAAATTTATTATGTTCTAAGTATGCAAAAAAAAAAAAAAAAAAAAAAATTGTTAATAATTTATCCATTTTTCAAATTTTCTAATTCATCTTCTTATTGTCCGTCCTAAGATGTTTTTTTTACGAGTTTTCCAAACTTGTGTTTTTTTTTTCTTTTCAATGTTTTTAAATGATTTTTTTTTTTGCGAAGTTATGAAAATAAGATTTTTTTTTATTTATATATCGTTAATTAATATTTCAATACACATAAAACAATTGTCACTAACAAATAATAATTTTAAACATTAAAAAAAGATACATTTTTCATATAGATATAATTTAAAAAATATGTATTTTGAGACATTTTCTCTTAAAATAGCATGTTAAATAAATTATTTTTATGAAAAAATTGAATTAACAAATTTGCAAAAATAACAAATTTTATGAATTTTATATCCGAAGATAATGACATTTAAAGTATTTTTTTCCAAAAACAACGATTCACATAAAATAGTAAGTAAAAATAACAAAAAAAAAATGTTTAAAAAAATAATAATAATAAAACATAAAAATTAAAAAATACAATAAAATAAAAAAACACATTAAATTTTTTTTTTTAAATATTGAAATTAAAATATATATATATATAAAACATTAAAAAAATTAAAAAAAAAACATTAAAAAATAATAATAATAATTAAAATTCAAAAAAAAATTAAAATTCAAAAAAAAATCACCATTAAAATTTAAAAATATGCCATGGCCCTCCGGCCCCTGGCTCGCAGAGGCTAATTCTAGTAATTGGTCCTCTACCAACAGGAGATCGGAGGGTCACCGCAGCGCGGTGGAGTGGGGCAACGGCGCCCGTCTGTCGGCACTCTGGCCCCCAGCTGTCAGAGGGTCAATTCTGGGAATCGGCCTCTGCCAGTCAGGAGTCGGAGGGTTGCCACAAGGCCGATGGAGGCTATTGTGGCCCCCACTTCATCATCCCTCCAGCCCCCATGGCCGAAGGAAGATTTTGAGAATTGGCCTCCGCCAACCGAGGGTGAGAGGGCCACGAAATTTGTTTTAATTTTAATGGTGTGTTTTTTTAATTTTTAAAATTTTTGTTTTTTTTTTTAATTTTTTTAACCTTTTTTATTTTAATTTGTTTACGATTTATGATTTATTATTATTCTTATTATTATTTAAAATCTGAGAGGAACCCAACAGCCTGCTAGACACATAACTACTAGTAAATCTCTGGGGTCTACGAAATGTTCTCCTCTCCGTAAACTAGGTCACAAATAGGGGGATTTGAACCCTGGATCTTATCAGTTTTCACAGATTTCACATTACTTCGATCACCAATTGAGCTGCCCCTCAAACCTTTTTAATTTTTTATTTTAATCTTTTTTTATTTTTATTTTTAATTTTTTTTTATTTATTTATTTGCATTTGCATTTTTTTATTTTTTATTATTTTTTTTATTTTATTGTATTTTTTATATTTTATCTTTATGTTTTTTTTTTTAATTTTATTGTGTGTTTTTTTATTTTAATTATATATTTTAATTTTTTAACATTTATTTTTTGTTATTTTTACTTACTAGTATATGTAAATCATTTTTTTAAATATAAAATAAAAAATAAAAATAAATACTTCAAATGTCATTTTTGGATATAATATTCATAAAAAAATCATAAATGTTGTTATTTTCTAACTTTTTTAATTCAAGTTTTTCATAAAAAAATATTTATTTAACATGTCATTTTTAGCGAAAATGCCCTGAAATGCATATTTTTTTTAGTTATATCGATATGCAAAATATGTATTTTTTGTCGTGTTTAAAATTGTTATTTTTTAGTGACAATTATTTTATGTCTATTGAAGTATTAATTAACGTTATATAAATATATTAAAAATCTTAATTTCAAAATAGTATTTTTATTAGATATCAATTTTTTGGATTCAAATGTGTTAAGTAAGTCATTCATCTATGACCATTTCCATGACAGGTAGTCGTAACTGACTAATCTCTCATGATTTTTGAATATTCCACTTAGCACTCATTGGATCCGGTGATGCTCAGAGGGGTGAAGAAGTGGGATTGAAACTAGTGAAATGAATCACATAGCGTCAATAATCACTTTCAGGGCTTGCACCCATTAACCAGGACTACCCTGGAGGTCACCCATCCTATTCAAAATATTATTTTTATTTTTTTTAATTTTCAAAAATTATAATAATAATAATAATAATAATAATAATAAAACATTGTAAAGAAAAACAAAAAACACAAGTTTGGAAAACTCTTTGAAAACAAACATCTTATGATGGAAAATAAGAAGAGGAATAAGACAACTTGAAAAATGGCTAAATAATCAACATTTAAAACAAAAATTGTGCATACTTGGGACATAAAAAAATTAAAATGTTAAAAATATGCCTAAAGAAAAAATTGTGATGCTACTTTCAAAATATACATGAAAAACGCCAACATTTTTAAAAATATATATATACTTAATATATCAGAAAAAATTGAAGTGTCAATTTCATGAGTGATTTTTAAGATTTCATTGCAATGGGTCAAGCTCTCTTACAATGTGTTTCAATTTGATGGTTGATTTTTAAATTTTTGTTAGAATATGTCAAATTTTATTAGGCTCAGATTTTAAAATAGCTATACTTTTAACATTTAAAAAAGAAATTACTCTTGGTATAATCACTCTTTCATTCACGTATTCACTTTTAAAGATTTTTTAGACAAATAATTTTTCCATAATGTCATGGTTGAAATATATTGAAAACTTAAGGTTTTTTGTAGTCGTGATATTTGGTTTTAATTCCATGGTTAAAAATTTGTCAAAATTTTAAGGTTTTTCTAAGTTATGATATTTTATCTTTAATACTATGGTTTAAATTAGTTAAAAGTATTTTTATCTTTAATGCCATAGCTGAGAATTATTGGAATTTTAAGGCTTTTTAGATACATGATATTTTATCTTTAATGCCAAGTTTGAAAATTATTGGAATTTTAAGGTTTTTCAGAATCATGATATTTTATTTTTAATGTCATTGCTAAAAAATGTTGAAAACTTACCCCAAGAAAAAAAAGATGTTATTCCAGCATCAACAATTTTCAATTTCAGGGTGTTTTTTCATGTTTAATATTTTAAAATTTGGTTTTCACTGCCATTTTTTAAAAATGTTGCAATTTTGTCCTATTTAAAAAGAAAAAAAATGTCTTTCAAGCATACGCACTTTTTGTTTTCGAGCCATTTTTCTATGTTTTTCTAGATTTTTTGGCTAGAGCTCTCATTTTGAGGTTATAGTTCCCATTTGATAGGTTACTTTCTTAATAACAATGTGAAAATTTTATATAATGCATGTTTGGCCACAATCAGGGAGTCACCTAAACCCTAGATTTATTTGGTACAAGCTTTGCTTCGGTTATCCACTCAGGTTGGATAATAGAAATGGCACAAAGAAATGCTTCCACATCCTCATATGTTCTTGAAAGTGCATCGGCAACAACATTTTTCTTCCCTTTTTTGTAGGATGATTTCAAATTCATAACCCAACATATTTGTGATCCATTTTTGCTGCTCTTCTGAAGATCATCTTTGTTCCAAAATTTATTTAAGACTATCATGATATGTTTTTACCTTGAAGTGTCTTCCCATTAGGTAAGGTCACCATTGCTTTAGTGCATGTAGTTTTTCCAACATTTCATTCTCATAAATAGGTTTGTGTAAATACTTTCCTTTGATTGCATCACTTTCAAAAGCAATGGCTCTTCCTTCTTGCATTAAAACTGCACCAATTCCATTTCCTGAGGCATCACATCCTGCAATAAAGGTTTTTGTGAAGCCTAGTGTAGCTAATATTGGTGCTTGGCACATTGCCTCTTTAATATGTTCAAAGGCCTTAGTTGCTTCTGCAATCCAAGAAAATGCATATTTCTTCAGTAATGATGTTAGAGGTGCCTCTATTCTCATATAATTATTAACAAACTTATGATAATACCCTCTCAACTTGAGAAATCCTCAAAGATACTTTATGGTTGTGGAGATTTTCCATTCCTTAATGGATTGAATTTTATTAGGGTCTACATTAACACTCTCATGAGATACAATATGACCCAAATATTCCACCTCATTTACTCTAAAGAAACATTTGGAGTTTTTTTCATATAATTTTTTCTCCTCCAATAGTTTGAGCACCCTGTCAACATGTTGAACATGATCCTTCCAAGACTTGTTGTAGATTAGTATATCATAAAAAAATACTAACACAAATTTTCTAAGGAAGGGTTTGAAAATGGAATTCATCAAACCTTAAAATGTGGAAGGTGCATTAGTAAGGCCAAAAGGCATGACCAAAAATTCATAATGACCCTCATGAGTTATGAATGTTGTTTTTGGAATGTCTTCAGCCTTCATTCTAATTTGATGATATCCTGAACAAAAATACAGCTTGGTGAAGTCAATTTCTCCATGTAATTCATCCAATAATTCATCAATTACAGGGATGGGAAATTTATCTTTAATAGTAATCTTTTTGAGCTCCCTATAATCTAGACACATATGCCATGATCCTTCCTTCTTGTGCACCAATATTACTGGAGCAGAGAAAGAACTTTGACTAGGTCGAATTATACCAGCCTATAGCATTTTTGCAACCATATGTTCAATATCTCTTTTGGGAATATGGATATATGTAAGGCCTAATGTTTGGAGGAACACTTCTTGGAATAAAATGAATAGCATGATCATGATCATGAATAGGTGGGAGGCCTTAGGGAGTCTCAAACACCTTCGAATGATTTTCCAAGACTCTTTGGAGATCTGGAGAAACAGATGATTTTGATGTTTGAACCTCTAATGAGCATAATTGTACAATTATGCATCGTTGTTATTTATTAAGATGATTTTTCATGACATTAGAGTTGATTATATTTTTTGGTTTCCCTATGATATCCCTTAATTAAACTTCCTTTCCTTCCCAAAAAAATTCAATAAAAGTTCTTGAAAATTAAAATTTATCGTCCCCAAAGACTGTAACCATTGGACTGGAAAGCATTGGACTATTCAATACATAATCACCCATGGTTAACTTGATATTATGGCACTTTCTAGAGAAATTTATAGTTCCTCCATTTGGAACCATCACTTGACACTCTGGTGCTGGATATAGGAAGCAATTCAATTCCTTGACTATCTTACAATGAATAAATTATGGGTACTACCCGAATCAATCAACAATATCACATTTTTCTTCTTGATATATCCTTCTATATTGAGAGTTTGAGGAGTGGTAATTTCTCCAATTCATTACAATATATAGTCGGATTCATGTTTTTTATCTGAGGTTGGTTCCTAGTGTATATCCTCCTATTTTGGTGTTTCTTTTTCCTTTTCTTCCTCCTCTTCACAATCTATGTAAAATAATTTCTTCTCAGTGCACTTATGATTTTTAGTGTATTTTATATCACAAAAAATAGTTACCAATAAAACGGGAAAATTACTGATTACCCATTTTTTTCAGGTAGCAAAAAAACACCCAATTTTGAAAAGTAGTGATGCAGAATCACCTTTTTTTTTAGCATATTTTTGGCACTTTAAATTTTCTTCTGAATTTTTTGTTTAAAATATCATTGATTTTCATGTTGATTTTTAAAAGTGGTGATGTAGAATCAACCCCTTTTTTTTAGAGGGTTGATTTTGACACTTTACATTTTCTAATGTCTTCTTCCCTGAGATATTTATTTTCAAGTTTATTTATGTACTTGTTTTTTTTTTTTTCTTTTCATTCTTTTTGTAATGAAATCTTCATCTTTTCGCATATTTAAAAAAATAAAAAAATGGTCAAAATTTTAAAGTTAGGATTTTCTATATGTTTATGTATTTTTAATTAATATTTCAATGCACATCAAATAATTGTCGCTAAAAGACCTTTAAACATATGACCAAAAAATACACATTTTGAGACCTTTAGTTGAAAATAACATGTTAAATAAACGATTTTTATGGGAAAATCTTAACAAACAAACAAAAAATTTAAAATGAATTTTTTTATGAATTTTATGTCAAAAATTAATAGTAATTACAGTTTTTTTGCACAAAATAATGATTCTTCTCATAAAATCTCAAAGTATAAACATTACAAGTAAAACTGATGAATAGCTCTCAAAATTGAGCTTTATTTGCAAGCATAACTTAAATTTAATCAATAATATCAACTAATCCATGTTCAACATCTTCTAGACCTTCATTAATGTCTTCTTCCACAACATTTTCTACTTCATTTTTTTTATTGTCCTCTTCTAATGGATCTTTGATGTCTGCAAATATTTCAAAGTGTCATTTTCCAATTATTCCATATAACGGTGGTTGAGGTTACTTTTCCTTTTTTCCACACGTGATTCATTACAATCCCCTTTCCTCAAACCAACTTCTTGCATTGCATCTGGAAGAAATTGAAGAGCATTAATTCTTTGTTGAATAAAATTGCATTGCAATGAGTCTTCCTCAATGGCAATGCAATTTATTCTGTTTTGTAGGCAACATGCTAGTGTTGTACCTAATCATCAAGCACAAAATAAATAATTAACCAAATTAGTATAAACACATTAAAAATAAAAAATAAATTATTAAAATTCAATTTTATATAATAAAACTTACATGAACCTAAGAATAAATCCAAAACTCAATCTCCTTCATTTCAACATAGATCTATAAGTTAGTTAATCAATGATTGTGGTTTTTGATAAATGTTAACTATCTCTTCTTTTGCATCTTTATACTATTATGTTAGTTTTCTTACGACAACATTATGAACTAGTACTTAACTATGACTCTTCCCATCTACTCTATTCAAAAGAATAGGCTTATAGCTATCATATTTTGTCCAACATTCAACATGGATGAACTCACAATCATTTATAATAGGATGATCTTCGGAAGAAACAAGATTTGACTTATGTCTGTAACATGACATAGTAAAAGTTCAATTAACTTGTACATAAATGCATTTTTTTAACATTAATCAAACATACAATTTCAATGTCTTACCATGTAAGTTGCATCCTTGAGTTTTTTTTTCACTTGAAGCTTGTTAATAACATTGCAAATTGTGTGTCTGAATGAAATGTCACAAATCTCCAAAGTAGTGATATTGTGGCTTCTTGAAATCTCGTAACCACTTTACTAAAATCTTGATAAGTATAAGGCTCACTATCATATTCAATGTCTAGGAAATTGAAACCATGAAGAATATCTGCAATAACTAGGGTGTATTCCCTTTTAGGTATGAGTTTTGCAATGTCTTCACAATCACCTTGTATTATGTGATATTGGACAGTGTCGAGCCAATTCTGAAATGAGTAAGAGTAGGATCAAGTTCAACATTTCTAAGACGCTGCTTTATCATCTTTTCCAAATTAATTTTTTCAATAAAGCTTTTGAAAGTATTTGGTACTCCATTTGCATCATTCTTTGACATCTTTAATGACATAAAAAATATATATATATAAATAATAAATAGTTTACTTATGAATAAAATGAATGTATAAATCAACATACCTTATAGAATGCAAGATAAAAATCTTCAAGTGTTGTTGTAGAACTTGATTCTCGGTAGTTGAGCACAACATCATCCCAACTATCTTCATTCAATATTTTAACCATATGTTCTTATATTTTGATATAAATCTTCTAACTGTATATAAAAAGTAAAAAATTTCAATATAGTGATATGTATTACAAATTATACCAACAACAATAT
Organism: Pinus albicaulis; assembly: GCA_034641835.2. Lineage (NCBI taxonomy): Eukaryota > Viridiplantae > Streptophyta > Pinopsida > Pinales > Pinaceae > Pinus > Pinus albicaulis. Next base: position 385,825,686 of record CM076580.1, on the reverse strand, counting down.
ATTATATTTAAAAGAAAATTATAATCAAAGAAAAAGTAAAAATAATTCAATAAACTTACTTTTGAAATTCTACGCACATTTCATCCATTGATAATTCACCTGAATTCACACGACATAGTATTGTTTTGACTAGTTTCTCATCCTTCACTCCTTGCATTGTTCTCCAAGGTATGATGGTCATATAATCTGGAAGTTGCTTCATTTTAGGACATGTCTTATTGTTGGTACATATTATGGGTTTACACCTTTTAACCTTCTGATTTTTTATGGAAATATTCTCCCACCGCTCAAAAATATCATCAATCAATTCCCATATCTCCCCAATTCTAAATTCCAACTGAAAAATGTTATCCATGGATCTAAATTTATTTTAACATACTTTGCCACCTTTTGGATTGATTTTATCCTCGATTTGATAATCTGTTTCCATTAAACATTCCTTCTAAAATCTTAGACTCACTTTTGTCTTATCCCCACCACATTTTTTCTACAAATTCATTATGAATAAATCTGACCCTTTCGATGAAAGTCATAGACATTCTATACACATTATGAATCGAACCCTCAATCAGCCGGGGGTCAGAGGTCGGCAGGCCCTGATCCCATTTGGCATGTTCGCCAACCTCCAGCCCCTAGCTGAGCCAAAATAATAATAATAATAAAACCATACTTTTATAACAAAAACTATTTTTTTTTAAATAAAAATTAATTAATTAATTATATATATATATATAAACTTTTTCTTTTGCATTTTTGAGATAAAATAAAATAAATATAATTTTTTTTATGTGAATGGTTGCTTTTTTCTTTTTTTTTGGTGGAGGAACCCAATAGCATTAAAAATATATATTTTTTCTTATTTTTTCTCCTAAAAGTCCTACAAAATTGAGTTCTTTTTTCATTGTTGTTAAAAAATATATCTAAAAAATAGGGTTTTTAATGTGGTTTTTCTCGTAAAATATGATATTGCAAAACAAAATTCAAAAAAAAAGGAAAATAGTAAAACAAAATAGTTTTGGAACATAAAACCATAAAAAGAACATATTTTCCCCAAATTTATCTTTAAATGGTCAAAATAAAAGGAAAACTAACCTTTCAAATACGAAAAACTCTTGTTCAATGTGTTATCGATGCTAATGCAGTGCCTCCACAAAAATTCTCCAAACGTTTTAACAAAACCCAAAAGACTTGATGCGATGTGAGGAATAGAAACAATGATTGTTATTATACAACGAAGATTGTGGGATTGTTGTAGCGTTTCACGAATGTGGGATTAAAATTAAATTAAGAAAATTAATATGTAGTGAATATTATAGGTTTATTTAAAATTTTATTCAATGTCAGCTAAAAAATAAAATATAAATTATAAACATTAATTTAGTTACGTAATAAATGTTAAATCATTTAAAAAAAAAAATGTTTTATTTTCAAAGAAATGCATGAAAGGACTATTTTCGTGGATATTTTGAATAGAAAGTAGGGTGAAATATTTCAAGACCAGTAGTTTAGTAAAATGTTTCCAAATACATTTTAGACAAAAATTTTGGAGGGAAATATTTCAAATGAAATTTTTGGAGGGAAAATTTTCAGTAAGCGTTTTTGGGGGGAAACTTTGGAGGGATAAAATTTAGCAATTTTTTTTTTTTTGGGGGGGGAGGGGGGATTTTAGAGGAAAATTTTCAGTCTTTAAGCTATATATTTTCACTGGGAGCGAGTGCATTTGTATCATTCAACATCTACTTGTTGAAAGTCATGGATTCTTTTAATAGTGAAGTTTTTATTTCTGCGGCATAAACATCTTCGTCACGCAACAACTCTATTCGTATTGATGAATATAACAGGAGTTTGTTCACATTGAATAAAGAGTCAGATTTTCACTTGGTCGTAATCCTAAGGATGATGAGAGCAACATTGATGAAGGGCAGCAAAAATAAATTTATGTAGATCGAGAGTCAATTATCCCATCCTAAGGATTATGAGAGAACCAGTGATGAAGGGCATGATGAAGAATTTCCAGAGTCAAAATTTCCACTTCGTCCTAATCCTAACGATTATGATAGCACCACTGATGAAGGGGGGATAAATAATTTCCAGATTCAAATTTTTCACTTCGTCTTAATCCTAAGGACTATGAGAGTACCACTAATGAAGTGGGGGATGAATAATATCCAATAAATAGAGTGATTTGGATTTTGGGGGAGGGCTCAAGATTTGAAAAATTGAAATGGATCTTGGGGGAGATGCTCGCAAGATCTGAAAAATTGAAATGCCATAAGAAAAAAAGGAAGAGAACATAGTAAAAAAACCAAAAAGATTTTTTTTATTAAAATAGAGAATAACTGTAAAAGCTACATTGTGGTGGAAAACTTCTCCTTTTACAAAATGTGACTTGTTACTTGTATTCTTTATTAGTTACAATACCACAAGTAAATACCATGGGTGAATGAGTACCATGACGGTATATGCCACTTACAATACCATGGGTGGGTAAATACCATGGGCGGATAACTACCACGGGTGGATGAATACGTTGGGTACTAGATGTAGATTACAATACCATGGGTAGATGTTTCTTACAACAATATGGATAAATACCATGGGTGAATGCCACATTCCATTCAGATCATTCCTTCCTCCTTAAGAAGCAATGGTCCCCATTGCATGAAATTCCCTCCTAAGAATCATGTGTTGAATGTGAATATCCACTGAAGAGAATGGTTTTGCATGGTTAACTCATAATCGTGATGAACGAAGATCTAAGGATAGAGATACCCTGTAACACTTGTGACCAACTTTGATACTGACAATGTGCAGCCTAGAAAATGTACTTCAATGAAGTGTGAGTTTGTGGATGACCCATAACCATGACAAACGAAGATACGGGGATAGAGATACCATGTAATACTTGTGACCAATTGTGTTACTAACAATGTGCGACCTGGAAAATGGATTGTGATGGCAAGGATTTTGTGTGGTTGACCCATAACCATGATGTTGATTTTTGATGAAGTAGCAGGTGCCTACATAGCCTGGGGTGGGAGGGAATGTCTCCAAAGAACCCAAGTCAGATATTGTTATACTAAAATTGATGAATGTGAAGCAGTTACCTACTAAAGCAAGGTGGGAGGGCAAGTCTCCAAAGGTAACCCACTCTGAATGTTGCTCCATATATATAACTAATTTAAAATGGGCATAACTCAGTCAATATAACTCAGAATATTTATTATAATATTTTTTTACAAATAGAATGATTATTATGTATCTTCCCATATGATTGAAATCCCTATCTGGACACTCTAGAAAATCATATTCGTGTTGCAATTGTCCCTTCGTAATAAAAGTTTTGAAAAAATATATGATTTTAAATCAGCGATAGCTCCCTCATCTGAACTCTGACTCGACCAATATTTTTTTAATTGGGTGATTTTTCAAGAGACGCTCAGATTTGCAATTATTTTCTTAAATTTACATAAAAACTACAAAAAATGATAGGAGAGCTGACATCCACAAATTTTTGTTAGAAAAATTTCTACAACACAATTGATTTTAAATCAGCGATATCTCCCTCATCCGGACTCTAATTCGGCTCTCTTTTTTTTTTTGAATTTGGGTATTTTTCGCAAGGAATCCAGATTTTTTATTTTTTTTGGGTAAAATTTTAACCCAAAGATTCCTATATTATCTGAAAACTCGCCATCTAAAAAATTCCTGCAAAAAAAAACAAAAACAAAAAAACAAAATTTCTTTATGCTTTGCCAAAGAAAGTGTTATATGGAGGTCGTAGCATGTGCATGAATTTTGTTGAAGATTTATGCAAAACTTTGAAACAAAAATATGCATTGAAACTTCATTCCCATGGAGTCGTAACCTAGCTCTGATACCACCCGGATCTTAGGGGGAGGCCTCCAGGATTTGAAAATTTGAAATGGACCTTGGGGGGAGGCCACCAAGATCTGAAAAATTGAAATGCTAGAAAAAAAGGAGAGAACACAAGTAAACAAAACCACAAATAATTTTTTTTATTAAAACAGAGAATAATTGTAAAAACTACATTGTGGTGAACAACCTCTCCTTTTACAAAATGTGAATTGTTACTTATAGTATTTTTTTAGTTACAATACAATGGGTGAATGAATACCATGGGTAGATGTCACTTACAATACCATGGGTGCATAACTATCATGGTATGATGAATACCATGGGTGGATGAAACTTACAATACCATGGGTAAATTTCATGGGTAGATGAATACCATGGGTGAATGAATACCATTGGTAGATGTCACTTACAACACCATGGATAAACACCATGGGTAGATGCCACATTCCATTTGTATCATAGAGATTCAAAGCATCCACATAGTCCTAATCCTAAGGATTATGAGAGCACCAGTGAGGAAGGGGAGGGGAAGGATGAAGAATTTCCAGTGAATAGAGATTCAAAGCTTCCACTTAGGCCTAATGCTAAGGGTTATAAGAGAAGCACTGGGGAAGGGGGGGATGAATAATTTCCATTAAATAGAGATTCAATTTTTCCACATAGTCCTAATCCTAAGGATTATGAGACCACCATTGATGTAGTTGAGGATGAATCATTTCCTACAAATGATAATTTGACTATAAATAGAGATCCATATTTTCCAATTAGTCCTAATCCTAAGGATTATGAGAGCACCAGTTATGAAGGGGAGGATGAAGACTTTCTTGCAAATGATAATTTTTTAGGCACGTATCTAAATAATGCATTTTCTTTAAGTGGGCGTTTCTGATCTGATCACGGGTCGATTACTACTCTAACCATCGTGTACTGTATGAATATCTTTTAATTGACTATGGATTATACAGGTTTAAATGATCATGTTAGTCCATCAATTATAGTGCATAAACACATAAACATAAATAAATTAACTCAACATATCAAGAAGCACAAACACGTAAGTAAGAGAGAGACAACCAATTGGTAACGGAGTTCACCCCTCCATCTCTCTGGGGCTACATCTCCATATCTACTTCAATTGGAATGCAAGTCTTCTATATTCCTTCTTCAAAGTAATATTTCTTACATTCAAGCTCTATGGCCGAGCATTAGACAAGAACTATGGCTCTCAATGGCTAAGTATTCTCTCCTTTCTTCCTTCCCTCTCATGGCTCACATAAGGAATATATATAGTTTTCACTCACCCACTCTCCAACAAAGAGCATTAATTATAAAGCCCACAATTGTAGGGCCTAATTACAAGGAAGGAAAAACAAGATCCTTGAAAGTAGGATCTCTAGCAATCTGAGGCTCATAATTGGGAAAATTTTCAAAAACACCTAAAGTCTCTTCAACCATTCCCTTGATTCTCTCAACCTACAATTGAGAAAAATAGAGAATTGGTGTGAGGTGGTTTCTCACATATTCTCACATAAAAACCAATTTCCCTACTTACATTAAAATAATAATACGTGAGAAAAAATTTCTCTCACAAATAATAATCATTTATATAATAATGCATGGGATTAATAAAGGCTCATAAAATGCATAATTAAATGCATGAGCATAATTTCACCCACTTACACACTTTGTCACCAACTTCAAATCAACATGGCGCAAATCTCTTTTCATGTACGAAGGTCCTTTTGGATCACACCTCCCCACAAAGAAACGTTTGGTCTCCAAATGTATCAGCTTCAATCCATCATCAACTGTATGTAAATGTCTCTAAAAGGCACATCCCCACATGACTCCTTCACCTGACGTACTTCGGAATCGGAACGTAATACCAACACCTGCAAATGCTACAACGCGGATGTCTGGAAATGCACATCCCTTAAAGACTCCTTCACCCAATGTATGTTGGAATCAGGATGCAAGCCAACACCTGCAACTGTTGCAACGCAAATGCCTGAAAAGGCACACCCCTTCAAGACTTCTTCGCCTGACGTACTTCAGAATCAAGATGCAAAGCCAACATCTGTAAAGGCACATCCCTTCAAGATTCCTTCATCTCGGTCCTTCATAATTGGAATTAAAAAGCCCACATCTTCCTAAAGATGCAACCTGTAGTTGATCATACCTTTTTACATTTTTTGAAACACTTACCAAGAGTTCATTGGTCAAGTTTTACATGCCAAAATGGCTTAGGAAAATCGCCTCATTCAACTTGATTACAAAGAAGCCAAAAAGGCTTAATGCACAAAAATACGCCTCTCACTCTCCCTCACATAAGAGTGGCTAAAAAAATTCTTTTACAATGCTTCATAATCATCTTTTACATCATGACTTTCACGGTGGCAACTATAGCCTTTTACATGGCATTCAACAATTTACATGCCAATTTTTTGATGCCAAAATATGATGGAAACTAGGGCCCTTTTACATGGAAATTACAAAGAAATTTAATGTGTCAAATATATGCACAAAGGGAAAAGTACAAAGTTTTAGAACCCCCTTTTACATAATGTGTACATAAACAAAGAGCACCAATGGTGGGAAAATAAAAATTCCACCCTTTGACATATTATGTGCCAAATAGCATATGCACTTGGAAGGTGAAAATAAGTTAAATCCCCCCGTTATAAAATTTCATCAAAGGAATATGGGTTAAAAAAATAAAATAAAATAAAACCCACTTCAAACCTTCAGAAATTAATAAATGGAACAAGAAAAAGGGCTAATCCTTCCAATGTCTAATTTCACGTTTTTTCTCATAAAGAAAGTGTTATTTTCCCTCCAAGATTTTGCGGTACATATAGTCATGTCTCAGTCGAGACTATATTCACATATCAACCTTGATACCGATTGGATTTGTGATGTCGCGTAGGAATTCCACATGGGCACCATCCAGCTAACATGTCCACTCCCCAGCCCACAGCATATGTGCAAAGAAGTCATATTAATGCCCTGACGTGGAGTCCTGCCTCACCAGCAACTACTCGTACAGGAGTAGGAGGAATTTTTGTGATGTCCAGAACTTCGTGGAGGTCATAATGGGGTGATCCACCGTTATCCCCGCAGCCCCCATGAAACCAAAGGCTTCGTCAACGTGGTGCGTCAGCTCATGATACCTGGTGAAATTGAGATTCCACTGTGCAACTCTCTGCATATTTGTGTAGCCTCCAGTGCCGAAGACTCTGAGGAGATTGAGAGTGGCAGCGGCTTGGTAGTAGGCACTGATCATCCACTAGGGGTCTATATTTCGGGACTATTCGTCAAAGGCATCACCATTTAAATTATCATTGTTGTAGCTTGACAGCTTCACTCCATTATTATCCTTAAAAGCATTAGATCGGAGCTTAGCAAACTTCCTTGTCATTCTTCCCACCTTAATAACAAGCATCTTCCCTCAAAACATCATGAAAATGCCCATCTACAGCAAAATTCTTAAAGTATCCCTTATATTAATAGCATTGAATTCCTTGATGCTCTTGACGCAATCACCTTCCTAAAGAAGAAAATATTTTCCCATCGTAGCTTCCACAAGTCTCTCTTCCAAGTGCCTAGCCTCGCCAAAAAACATAATGGGCAAGAACGTCTCCATTTTCTGGAGCATGAAATCCAACTCTTCCTTGTTGGGCATCCATGAACACTGATAAACCATTGAATCTGTGCATGGTCCTGCCACTGTCGCGTCACTGCATCAATTGCAAAAACGTATGGCTCTGCACATTGAATACTAGCATAGCTCATCTAGATCTAGCAAGATTATCAGGCTTTCATTGCTACATGATGGCAGCTCTCTTTTCTGGGAGAGATATTTGTGGAGAGATTTGGATTAATCTTATGCACCGATATTAATTTTTCCAAATTACGGTGGCAACTGTTACAAACAAAAGCGTGGCCATGAACAATCTGAGCATTAATTCATGCTCCTTCTTCGCTGGCCAAGAAAGTAACCAACAGAGCCACGTCCTCCAAAAATTACGTTATGTATCTTGTAGTTGATGGAGTATCATACTCATCAATCAACACGATATAACATTTGGCCAAAATGATCCCACAAAATCTGCAGATGATCTCAACAACAATGGCAGAGATCTCTTACACCCTTAGACTTCGAGATCTGATCCTCAATCAACTGCTCCACCATTTGCATTGGATGTTCAGATCAATACAAGCAAAGTAAAATCGAATTGCTTTAGAAAGAAAAAAAACTACTAGATTTCTAAGCATAGCATATTTTCGAGCTCCAAAATCTTGACCACACATTGTCTTGAGGGCGCTTCCCATTCCTAGCATCAGGCCAAAAATGAGACCAACAATGAAAGTTGTGGAGATGGTAATAGCGGCAAGCTCTAGATCGCCCATGTGGCCTACAAAGGATTGTGTAACGAGGTTCATCCTTATCTTCCTCATCAATCTTAATTTTCCGACCATCTCAATGTGTTGCATGTCGTTCTCGAGATTTAGCAACCTGATCAGGGACCGGCATGGCAATATGGACAGAAGAATTATTATTATTGTTATTTTCCTCTTTGTCTCTCCACACACCAAATAGTCGTAAACTCCAACCAAGACACTACATCTGTTGTGTCTCTGTATTATTTTTTTGCTTGGAATTCATGTCGGGCAGAGCCATGGGATACATGAAGCCTTCAAATCTAGTTTTCCTTGTGTTGAATTGCAATATGCTGGGGAAAATCCCTCAGGATGTTGGAAAGGGTGATCCATCTAACTGTAACTCTGATTCATCAATGTTATATTTAGTCCATATCTTTGATATCACTCCAAATAATTTTATAGCATCAATTGGGCATAAATAATTCTGGAGAGTCCCGAAAGTGATTCTAAGGCTTCATGTGATGGGAGATTTATGTATACTCCATATTATGTTTCTCCAAATTCTTATGCCACTATAAATTATCCAGGCTAGTTTTTGGCACATAATTTAATATCTCGCACTAACATCACTGCAACAGATTCTGACAAGTCAACAAAGTGTGCTCTAGCCAAAAGCAGAGAAAATTTATCTAGAACAGAAAGTTACATTGATCCTTCATGTCGCAATAATTTTCCACTCGGAGGTCGTTTGACGCGATTCAAGCACCAGTGGATTCCTCTTGTCGATATATTCACAATGGTGCCGTTATTTTTTTATTCTAAGTCAGAAAAATTTTGATCATTTTCCATCCAAAGAGGGATACTTGTCCCCATAAAACTATAAATTTTGCAAAAGAGCATAAATATAACCTGCAAAAACATCATGAAAAGCTTACCAAATAGGAAACAAGATATTTCTTCTTGTAAGCGTGCTCTTTGAATGGTGGATGGAGCCTCCTTCTTCACGGGCTCTTTTACAAGCTGCTTGCTTGATTTGTGGCAAATTTCGAGGTGAAAATTCCAACACTTCTTCTCCTAATGGCCACTGATCTTGCAGAAATTATGTTGTTTCCCATTCAATTGTGTCTTCATGATAGGAGGATTCATAAGGTTATTCTTCGTATCACTTCTCATGGACACATTTTTCTTCTTAACCCGCACTTTCTTTGGGTGATGCTTAACTACATCACTGTTAGAAGATATATGGAAGCAATCATTTCTCTTATATGTAAAAGAAGAATTTGAATGATTGTTATACCTTCCTGACTTGTCCTTGAACTGATGGTGCCTAGATGGCTTGAATCCCTCCTTGGGATCAAGTGATGAAGAGATGGCTTTTGCTTCAACTACCTTCGAGCATTCTCCTTTCTCTTCATGTCCATAAAACAAGCCTACAAATGGTTGTCTTGGTACAACCTCCAATGGTTGGATGACTCCTTGGCCATTTATGCCAATTCCACCTCCTCTATGCCCCATCTTCGTGAGGATCTTCATGCCAACATTAGTTTCATATTGAAAGAGAACAGAACATGAAGTAACATCATATACATCGGTTTTAGAAGTAGACATCTAAACCTTCTGTAACTTAGAAAATAACTCCTATTTGGCTCGTAGCATCTCTTAAAGTTCCTGCTTATCCTTTTTAGCTACCTGCAAAAGTATTTTCAATTCTCCATTGTCGACTTGAATGTTGTGATTTATCTCTTTCAAATCTTGTATTCTTTCAGCGTTCTTTGCTCCTCTACCCATCCTACAAAGTAGTCACCTGCTCTGATACCACTTGATCCAATCACGGGTCGAGTACTAATCTAACCATCGTGTAGGGTATGAAGATATTTTAATTGACTATGGCTTATATAGATTTAAATGATCATGTTAGTTAGTCCATCCATTATAGTGCATAAACACATAAACATAAATAAATTAACATGACATATCAAGAAGCACAAACACATAAGTAAGAGAGAGACAACCAATTGGTAATGGAGTTCACCCCTCCATCTCTCTGGGGCTACATCTCTAGATTTGCTTCAATTGGAATGCGGATCTTCTATATTCCTTCTTAAAAGTAAACTTTCTTACATTCAAGCTCTATGGCTGAGCATTAGCCAAGCACTATGGCTCTCAATGGATAAGTATTATCTCCTTTCTTCCTTCCCTCTCATCTCTCACATAAGGAATATATATAGTTTTCCCTCGCCCACTCTCCAACAAATAGCATTAATTACAATACCCACAATTGTAGGGCCTAATTACAAGGAAGGAAAAACAAGATCCTTGAAATTAGGATCTCCAAAAATCTCAGGTTCATAATTGGGAAAAGTCTCAAAACCACCTAAAGACTCTTCAAACATGCCCTTGATTCTCTCAACCTACAATTGAGAAAAAATAGAGAATTGGATTGAGGTGGTTTCTCACATAAAAACCAATTTCCCTAATTCATTACAATAATAATAAGTGAGAATTTTTTCTCTAAAAAATAATAATCATTTATATAATAATTCATGGGATTAATAAAGGCTCATAAAATGCATAATTAAATGCATGAGCATGATTTTACCCACTTATGCACTTTGTCACCAACTTCAAATCAACATGGTGCAAAGCTCTTTTTATGTGTGAAGGTCCTTTCAAATCAGTTTCAAAGGCACTCATGGTGATGAAGAATTGAATCCTCCAAGGGAATATTTCAAAAGCATGGATTAAGATGGCAAAGAATTTTGTCCAAGTCAGGATTTCAAAAGAGCAGATGATGGTAGTGAAGAATTTTCTTCAAGTGAGGATAGTAATGAATATTTTCCAAACAATGGTGATGATGAATTTCTTAACTATGTTTAGAATGATCACAGTGAGGATAATATTCCTCCTAATGGTGATGAAAATTCTTCTATAAAGGATAATGGAATGATGAAGTCATTGCAAGAAAATATTGTATCTAGGAGTAGGAGTAGACATTTTCATATCAATCCAAAATATTACAGTTATGCAAGGCTTAGGACAAGATATCTCACAAGCAGAAGTTCTATCTTTGATCCAACTTCAATTGAATGTTGTCGAAAGGATTGCTTGAAATATATGGAGTTAAAGTTTTCTTTGGAGAAAAGGAAAATATATTTTCAATGAATAAAAGCATGCAAAATTCATATTTAGTGGAGTGCATGCAATCTACACTAGCAGGTTATGGTTATCATATTGGGAATGTATTTCTCTACAGAAATGCTTTCAAAATAATGCATTCAATGGGTAATTTCCATTTGTCAAGAATCCAAGAAAGGATAGAAAAGGATCCCAGATATTATTCAGAAGTATGTTATAGACAAGAGATTGGGTCGTTAGCAAATATTGTTATGTCATGGATGAAAGGCTTCTTTTCAAAGAATGGAGAGTGTATGCCAAATAAATACGCAATACATATTTCAGATAATTTCTCGAGATGAGAAAACAACAGCTTATACAAAGAATATGCAGAAGTTTCTAAAGGAGTTGATAATTTTATTACATATTCATATTTTACAAGGGTAAAGAAGAACAAATTCAATAATGTTTGTGATGAGCTCCATCATTAGACATATTTGGAGGAGTTAATGGTCACCTTTTTGAGTTCTTAGATCTCTTTTTCTTGCATTTTTATTATTATTTGGTTTTATGATGCTAGTATAGGTTTTGATTAACGCTAACATACTCCAAGTTCCTAATATGAGGTTGAGTGCAGGAAATCATGATTTATTAAGAATTTTTATAAGGATTTTATCATAAATACTTGGAGGAGACAACAAGGAGAAATTATTGGAGGGTTGTCCACCCTCCTTGACTCTCAAAGGAAGCCAAAGGATCCCAAATATTCTCTCCAATAATTCGAATTCCAAAGTCAACCAAAGGATCCCAAATATTCTCTCCAACAATTCGAATTCCAAAGGCAACCAAAGGATCCCCAAGGATTCTCTCCAGCAATTCGAATTCCAGGGGAAGCCAAGAACTCAATCTTTGTTTACTTGGATTCAAGTGGACTGAATCACTATTTTCTTGGGAGTTTTTGGTAGCTTCCCTGTAGAATAAATAGAGCAGAGATAGAGCTAGGAAGATTTATTCAGTGAATGGATTTCAATTGAAAATTTGTTGCAAGATATTGAGCTTTTTATTTTACTCAGTGGTCAAACTTTAAGAGATGTATACGGTTATTATCTTATGAAAGAAGCAGACTGATTTCATTCGACTGATTTAAGTTTCAGAGAGCTAGGCTCATGGGTTAGGGCCCAATCCATGTGCCTCAGCTTCTCTGTTGTTTTCAATATTTCATTTCTGTCACTTAGTTATTTTTTCTTCCGCTATTTAGCTAGATCTACTTTTGATAGTTTCAATTTTGCTTAGTCTTTTCTTTCAGTTTTCTTTTGTAGTTTCTCATTTGCTTGTGACTAGCAGAATAGAGGAAAAAATCCAAAATTTATGGTCAAGCCTCCCCCTATCATATTTTTCAATATATTTCGAGCAAGGTAGACCTTCCTACAAGCCAAAAATTTCTTTCTATTTGAGTTTAGGGAAGAAACCGCAATACCAGGTCCGAGTCTCTCTTTCACTTTTGTTATCATGCATTTTTGTCTTCCTTCTGTGCTTGAATCCACAGGTGTGTTACACTTTCGAGCACTGCTGGTGCGCCTCCATTCCCTCTTTTTTTGCACTTATTTTCACTACTACACCCTACCTTTTTCTGTAAATGCACTCGAGCCCTTCAGCCCGCCTTATTCCTTTGTTTTCTTCATTCACGGTTACCTTACCTTTGTTAATGCAAAACACATATAAAACGTTTGAAAACCATTGAAACACGACTTCTGCCTTTCCTCAAAATCCCCGCTATCGTACTTCACTAATTGAAAATCATAGTGTTTAGTTCTTCCTTTAAAACTTACCACAACTTCGCCGCATCGTAATCGCACACCGCAACCTTTTTCCCTTTTCGTTAACACTTATCGCTCCTAAACCCAGATTGCGAAATATCGCAATCACATTTTTCATCACCTTTCTAAATCATATTTCGTATTTCACACATCGCAATTTTCTTGTTCCATTTTCTTTACATTAATACTTTCTGCCTTCAAACCTCGATTGCGATATTACCGTACTCCTTTGCCACGTCACCCATCACAATCGCTCGTCTCACCTTTTTTATTTTTTCCTTAAGACTTACCTCTCTCCTTTTTCGATTGCAATATTGTGATACCACATATCGCAAATCACATTTCTTACCAAATAGAAAATCACAAATCGAACCTTTTACCTTTTTTTTCCGTTACACTTACCGCTTGTTTCTACCGACTGCGATATTATTATCACACTTCGCCACTCTTCCCTGCCGCACTTCCCACATCGCATTATTTATCATGTTCCCTTTAACGCTTTCCACTCCAACTTCGTGATATCGCAATTGCGATATCAGTCCCACCACCACATCGCATATTTTGAGTTATTCCTCTCCAAATCCTTTTGTGCTATAATAAAGTCTTAATCCAATTTAAACCCCTCCTTTCAACTCTTAAGCCTCATTTCATGTGTTAAGCCCTCCATTAGCCTCTTTAGCCCTTTTTATTTCCTCTAAGCTGCAAATCACACTTTTTAAATCAGAATTAAGTAATGGATATCTTATTTGCATGGATAGAAGCATGTTAGATAGACTATAGGATAAGTAAAGTGCATTTAGCTAATTTTCCAAGTTAAGTGTGGTTTATAATTAGTTTTGTTTATCCCATTTATTTTCAGAAAGTTAGCTTAGTTTCTTTTCAATCATTTCCTTTTCTTACAATTAAATTAGTTTCATTCTTGTCATCTCTTTTCAGCACTTTAGTTTAATTTCATTTCTGTCATTTCCTTCCAGTAACTTAATTTCCAGTTCTTATCATAGTTTAAGAAATACTACCCTTTCATAAAGCAGAAGAGGATGACATGAGCGGAATGCATTTGTTGTGCATATACCACTGTCACCTCCAAGTTTGTACGAACCCTGTTAGGTACCTATATTACTAGTTTAGTCCCTTATTTTTATTAGTGTAGCCCCCTTAGTGTTATTGTTGTACCCCTGTAACACCAATATTGTTATTATTGTGCCCTTATATTGTTATTTTTAGGTCAGCTAGGATTATATTGTGGGCCTATGCAATCCTATATATAGAAGGATGTTTTGGTCATTTGTATCATTCAAGAATTGTTCATTTGTGTAATGTATTGGAGGTTTCCCCCTCGAAGTGGCTGATTTCTAAGGTGTTGATCTCTCTTTTCTTCTACTTTTGGATCTGGTTTCATAACATTTGGTATCAGAGCTTTGGATTCTAGGGTTTCGCTACTCCAAACAGGTCATCGTGGCATTTCCACTATAACTTTTTTTCCATGAAGGTTCAGAAGCTAAAATTCTTAGAGTGAAAATTTGAAATCCTGAGGAACATCTCTAGAGAATTTCAGAGCTTGGTTCGCAATATTTTCAGATATATGATCTATTGAAGTTAGGGCTTTTTTCAGGCTCCTGAATTTAACCTAAAAAGGTCATCGCAGAATTTTCGCTATAAATATTTTTCTACAAGGTTTCAGAAGCTTAATTTTTCACAAAGCGAAGCTAAAATCCTGAAGAACCTCCTGTAACAATTTCAGATCTTGTTTCACATTATTTTTGGAGATATGATCTGTGGAAGTTATGATTTTTTCAAGCTCCCGAATTTGATGTCAAAGAGGTGACCGTGGGAAAAACGTCATAACTCTCTCTCTGAGCATCGGATTGAGATTCTGTAAAAATTGGCTGCAATCACACGGACTTTGGTTTTCAATATATCAATTTCAGAGCTGAAGGAGGAAACAGTGACACGTGGAAAGTCGTACACGTTCGCTCTACTAAACCAATCCATAATTAGGTCATCGTGGGAGATTGGGCATAAATTTGTCTTGAAGAATCCAAATTAGGTCAGACCTATGCCATTCAAAATATGATTTATAGGGCTACGTCAGGGCTGAATTTCAGATATTAAAGATACTACATCATCTATATAATTCAGTTTCAATATCGAGTTCCTCAAAAGCAAGAAAAATGTGTGTATTTTTTCAAATTACATAAGTCTTGTTTGAAAAAAAAAATTGGTTTGAATTTATTCCAAGGGAATATTGAAGAATAGATAACAGTATTGGGTTCTAAAATTCCCCCTAAAAATAATTCAACAACCATTAAGCCTACAGAAGGCTCTACTATGACTCATGAAGACGAAGAAATGCAACATGAAATATCAAAATTTCAAGAGCAAGTGCACCAAATTTCGCTATCGCAAAGAGCAACAAAAAATGAAATGGAAGTTTTGAATAAAGGCATGAAAAATAAGATGGATGGTTTGAATAAAGGCGTGGAATCTAAGATGAATGGTTTGGAAGCTAAGATGGAAGGCATGGAAGTGGGCATGGAAGCTAAGATGGATGACATGGAAGCTAAAATGGAAAACATGAAGAATGATCTAAAAGTAGACATTGAAGGTTTGGAAAAGTTGATACAAGAAATGTTTCCTAATGGTGAAAAGATAGTAGAGGAAACTCATGATGAGAAAAAAAAAAAAATTAATCATGATTTCATAAACTCTAATGTGGGATGGAGGCACCACCATATTCCAAAGATGGATATGAGGAAGTTTGATGGCAAGGATCTCGTAACATTGATACTACAGATGGAGCAATATTTTGATCTCAATAATGTGCAAAACACACAAAAGGTACGCATTTCAACTTTACATTTAGAACAAAATACATTTGTATGGCATCGATGGCTTTCCTCCCGTAAAAAAATTGTCACTTGGTTAATTTTTACGGAGGAAATGATAGCACATTATGAGGATAGAAAAATCAACACCTTCTTTAACCAATTGATAAATCTTAAACAAAAGGGTTTAGTGGCAGAGCACATTGAGCACTTTCAAAATTTTAATATAAGGGTAACTGATATTCCAGAGGAACATAGGATTGATGTCTTCATAGAGAATTTAAAGGATAACATCCAACATGAAGTTCGTGTTTGGGAACCTAATTCACTGTAAAAGGCATTCAGGTTGGCAAGAAAATTTGAATGTAAAATTATGGCAACAAGGAAGCCTACCACTCACATATATAAAGATGGAAGTGTTGTTACTCCTAGACTTCCACAACATACAAGGTTGACACCACAATAATTGGCCTTTGCTACAGTTGTGATAGAAAATACACTAAAGGTCATAAGTGTGCTGAGAAGAAATTATTTTGCATATATTGTGAAGAAGAAGAAGAAAATGAACAAGAATCTTCAAAAGAAGAGGATATACACCAGGAAACAACCCTAGAAGAGGAAGAAATGAGTCTGACCATATCGTGTAATGCATTGACAGGAATTTCCACTCCTCAAAATCTCAAGATAGAAGATCATAACAAGAAGAAAAAGGTAATAGCGTTTATTGACTCAGGTAGTACCCATAATTTTATTCATTGTAAGGTAGCCAAGGAATTGAATTGTTTCCTATACTCAGCACCAAAATGTCAAGTGATGGTTGCAAATGGAGGAACTATAAATTGCTCTAGAAAATGCCATAATATCAATTTAACCATGGGGGAATGTGTATTGAATAGTCCAATGCTTTCCATTCCTATGGGAGGTGCTGATGTTGTACTAGGAGTATAATGGTTACAATCTTTGGGGACGGTAGCTTTTAATTTTCAAGAAATTTTCTTGAAATTTTTTTCAGAAGGAAAGGAAGTCGAATTACGGGGTATCGCAGGGAAGCCAGGAAAGATAATAATATCTAATGTCATGAAAAAATATTTTGAAGAAAGAACAACGAGGCGTAATTGCACAATTATGCTCATTAGAAGTTCCAACATCAAAATCATATATTTCTGCAGATCTCCAAAAAGTCTTGGATGATCATTCCAAGGTGTTTGAAACTCCCAAAGGACTCCCACATATTCATGATCATGATCATGCTATTCATTTTATTCCAGGAAGTTTTCCTCCAAACATCAGGCCTTATAGATGTCCTTATGTCCAAAAGAGTGAAATTGAATGTATGATTGCAGAAATGTTAGAGGTTGGTATAATTCAACCTAGTCAAAGTTTTTTCTCTGCTCCAGTAGTATTGGTGCACAAGAAGGATGGATCATGGTGCATTTTTCCGGATTATAGGGAGCTCAATAAGCTCACCATTAAAGATAAATTTCCCATTCCTGTGATTGATGAATTATTGGATGAATTACATGGAGCAAATTATTTTACCAAGTTGGATCTTCGTTCAGGATATCATCAAATTAGAATGAAGACTGAAGATATTCCAAAAACAGCATTTCGAACTCATGAGGGTCATTATGAATTTTGGTCATGCCTTTTGGCCTTACCAATGCACCTTCTACATTTCAAGGGTTGATGAATTCCATTTTCAAACCCTTCCTTAGAAAATTTGTGCTAGTATTTTTGATGATATACTAATCTATAGCAGGTCTTGGAAGGATCATGTTGAACATGTTGACAGGGTGCTCAAACTATTGCAGGAGAAACAATTATATGCAAAATCATCCAAATTTTTCTTTGGAGTACAAGAGGTGGAATATCTGGGTCATATTGTATCTCACGAGGGTGTTAAAGTAGACCCTAACAAAATTAAAGCCATTAAGGAATGGAAAGTCCCCACAACCATAAAGCAGTTGCGAGGATTTCTTGGGTTAACAGAGTATTATCGCAAGTTTGTTAAGAATTATGGGAGAATAGCAGCACCTCTAACAACATTATTGAAGAAAGATGCATTTTCATGGACTCCTGAAGCAACTAAGGCCTTTGAACATCTTAAAGAGGCAATGTGCCTAGCACTGGTCTTAGCTATCCCAGACTTCACAAAAACCTTTATTGTGGAATGTGATGCCTCAGGAAATGGAATTGGTGTTGTTTTAATGCAAGAAGGAAGACCCATTGATTTTGAAAGTCGTCCAATCAAAGGAAAGTATTTACAGAAAGCTATTTATGAGAAGGAAATGTTAGAAATTCTACATGCACTAAAGAAATGGCGACCTTACCTAATGGAAAGATGCTTCAAGGTAAAAACTGATCATGACAGTCATAAACACTTTTTGGAAAAAAGACTATCATCAGAAGAGAAGCAAAAATGGGTCACAAAGATGTTGGGTTATGACTTTGAAATAATATACAAAAAAGGGAAGCTAAATGTTGTTTCATATCCACTCTCAAGAAAGAATGAAGAAGTGGAAGCATTTCTTTGTGCCATTTCTATTATCCAGCCAGATTGGATAACCAAAGCAAGGGATGAATGGAATAGGGACGAATAAGTGTGGACACTCATTCAAAAGTTGCAACAAGATCCTAGCACATCTGACACATTTATTTGGAAAAGTGATTCCTTATGGTACAAAGATCGCTTATATATTTGTAAGAATTCCCATCTAAAACAAAATATTCTTTTAGAATTGCACACTTCTCCTTTAGGAGGACACTCATGATTTTTAAAAACTTACCACGGGGTGAAGAAAAAAAAATTTGGGGATGGCCTTAAATCTGATATTCAAAATTTTGTGGCAGAATGTTTGGTTTTCCAGCTAAATAAAGTTGAGAAAATTAAGACCCCAGGTTTTCTACAACCTTTATCCATTCCAAGTCAACGTTGGGAGGAGATTTCAATGGATTTTATCACAGGTTTACCTAAGTCCGAAGGAAAGAGTGTCATCATGGTGGTAGTTGATAGACTTACCAAGTATGCACACTTTTGTGCATTGTCTCATCCATTTAAAGCAATTAAAATTGCTACTACATTTATGGACACAATTCAAAAGCTACATGGAAACCCAAAGGTTATTTTGAGTGATAGAGATCCCATTTTTACTAGAAATTTTTGGATGAAGTTATTTACTTGTTTAGGTACTCAATTAGCTCATAGCTCATCTTATCATCCTCAATCTGATGGTCAAACTGAGATAGTGAATAAATGTTTGGAAGGATATCTTCGTTGTTTTGTATTTGATAAACAAACAAAATGGGTCAAGTGGTTACCACTCGATGAATGGTGGTATAACACTTCCATCCATACTGCAACAAAAATGACCCCATTTATGGCACTTTATGGATATCATCCACCGTCCATCACATCACCTTTAAGAGAAAATTATAAGGTTCAAGCAGTGGAAGATCACATTGAGCATCAACAAGAAGTTCTCCAACTCTTAAAGGATAACATAAATTTGGCACAAAATTGAATGAAACAACAGGCAGATCAAAATCACAACGAGAGGAGTTTTGATGTACGAGACTAGGTATTTTTACAGCTACAACCATACAAAAAAATGTCCCTCGAGCAAGCTAAGAAGGATAATAAATTATTTCCAAACTACTATGGTCCTTACAAGGTGTTGCAAAATATTGGCACTATGGAATACAAATTCGAGCTTCCTGCTACTTCGCAAGTGCATCCAGTTTTCCATGTTTCATGCTTAAAGAAGGTTATAGGTGAAAATCTTCTAGTTCAAACAATATTTCCAGAACTTGATGAGGAAGGAAAAATCATATTGGAACTTGAATCAGTCATGGAAACAAGAACTCAATAACTATGAAATCGATCAATTTCAGAGTATCTCATCAAGTGGAAGAACTTACCCACTGAAGATTCTACATGGGAGGATGAGAATTTTATATAGAAGCACCCAAAGTTACTCAAGCATTGAGGACAATACTTTTTTGAAGGAGAGGGGCATGTTAGTTCCCTATATTACTAGTTTAGTCCCTTATCATTATTAGTGTAGCCCCCTTATTACTATTGTTGTACCCCTGTAACACCAATATTGTTATTATTGTGCCCTTACATTGTTATTGTTAGGTCAGCTAGGATTATATTGTGGGCCCATCGACTCCTATATATAGAAGGAGGTTTTGGTCATTTGTATCATCCAAGAATAGTTCATTTATGTAATGTGTTGGAGGTTTCCCCCTCAAAGTGGCTAATTTCTAAGGCGTTGATCTCTCTTTTCTTCTATTTTTGGAGCTGATTTCATAACAAACCCCGGGTTGATAAAGTAAATTAGGGCAGCCCCTGGGAGTTACAGCACTCTTGGTGGAATACCAGGGCTCACCAATTTTTGGCGTTGTTTTTGGGGTGCTGTCTAGTATATGCTTTGATTTTTCTTTTAGCATTCTTTTTTTCTTTCCTTTCTTTTCATGTCATTTCAAAATTATTGAAAAAATACAAAAATATTTGATTTTCATGCCTCGTAGGACTAGGAATACTCAAAGAAAAACCTTACCTAAAACCCCCACATCACCTCCTGGCCACCCTTCACTCTTCTTCAGTGGTAATGATATTGAACTCCCTCTAGGAGAGCCTTCTGAATATTTTGAGTATCCTGTTGGGGAAGAAGAAGAAGACCTTGTTTCAACTAAGGGACCTGCTTCACTTATCTTAACCATGGTTGGGATCCAGAGAGCCTTTCCCATAAGAGAGGCAAATGGGGAAACAAAGATGAAAAAAATTATCCCCTCAGCTCTTCCACACTTTCATGGACTTACCTCTTAGGACCTTGACACCCTCATGTTTTAATTTTTTGTTGTTTGTAGGACTTATAACTATACCTATGATGATCAAAATTTGAAGTTATTCCCATCCACTCTTAAGGATGTAGTCTTGCACTGGTTCATGGGTCTTCCTGGGGATAGCATCACTACCTGGGAACAAATGGAAGACACCTTCATCAAAAAATATGAAAACTACTATAGGTCCAAGGAAACTAAGGATGAGATATTTAGGATGACTCTAGGACCTGATGAATCCCTAGAGGACTATGAAGAGAGGTTTCAACTAAACTATAAGAGAGCCAACTATACTCTTGATCCTGACTCACTTAAACTTGTACTTCTTCGAGGGATCAGTGAAGAGATGATAGAAACATTTAATATGTCAACACGAGGAGATATCTACCAACAACCCTATGAAACAATCAATATTTTCTTTCGGAACCATTCTAGGGAATTTAGGAATAAGGGCATAGCTAGCCAAAGTACATCCAATACCCCTTCCTCTTCCACCTTCATAAAACATGAGATTGGAAACATGCTAGAGGACTTCAAGAGTGACATGCTGCACACCTTTTCTTTCCAAATGGACACAATGCAAGTCAAAAGGAAGCAAGAGGAAGTAGAGAGAGCCATGGCCATATTTTTTCCTAGATGTACTAGGAAGCACTAAGAAATGAATGTCCACTAAATGTCAAAGAGGTTTTCTTAGTCTCTGAGGAGAATCAGGCCACAGAAAAGTGTCCATCCTTACCTGGACTCAAAGTTGTGTATCAAGGCAAGGAAGAAATGCTAGAGCAACTTTGTTTCATCAACCAGAGAAGGCCTCAAGGCCCTCGGTCATATCAACAAGGTATGCAAGGTGCACCTTACTCTTACTATCACAAAAATCAGAGTGCGCTCATGAAACCTTGGTATACCCCCACTCCTCCATCCCGAGCTACACCTCTTACTTGGCCTTACAACCCTTCATATCATCCTCAGCCTGTAAACCAACCATTTCAGCATTATGCTCCACAACAACCTCAGTGTAACAATCCATCCCAAGGGTGGAGGCCTCAACAAAATCAACCACCTTCTCTAATTCCTCCACCCCAACCTCAACCTCAACTTACTCATGCTGCTCCACCTAGGCTACCTATACCTACATAGCCCAATCCGAACTCGAACAACAGATAGGCACAGTAGGCTCCCGGTGGAGAAACATCCCATCCAACTTATGTTGTGGAGATACAGGAGGTTAATCTCAAGTCGATAATAGTACTCCCACACAACCATCCTCCATATCCACCTATAGAGGTTGAGGAGGAAAAGGAAGAAGGTGACACTCAGATCCAACAACCTCCTTTTCTTGAGCACTCGATCCACCCTCGTCAGCACACCCAAGAGGAGACTAAAATCCTGGGAGGATTGGAAAATTTTTGTGTAAATATACCACTTCTCTAGGCCATTAATGATGTCCCTATCTACAATAGGCTCATTAAAGAAACGTGCTTCAATTTACCTGGAGAAGGAAGAGAGATACCCCCACAATCAATGTGGTAGGACAACTATCTAACATGATATTTACAAAGTACCTGGACCCTGGTAGTCCAGATGTTGATGTGTATATAGATGGTGTCATAGTCCCCAACACCCTGATTGATATAGGGGCTGCCATCAATATCATGACCAAGGAAACTATGTTGAAAATTAATCTCCAAGGGACTTTGAGGAAAACCATGACGGTTCTGCAACTTGCAGATCAGTCCACGGTAACTTTGGAAGGAATTGTTGAGGATCTTATGGTTACCATTGACTCTTGGGAGTATCCTACAAATTTCGTATTCTTGCAACCAAAAACCAAGTTTAATTTTTATCCCCTCATCTTAGGGAGACCTTGGTTAGCCATTGCAGATGCTTATATTAGTTATCAGTCCAGAAACATGACTATCAAAAATGGGCCTTTGTCTAAATAGATAGTGTTATATCCTCCAGGCCAACCTTCCATTGATCATGATCTCCCTATATGGTTGGATGATGAAGAATATGAGTTATATAACATTGCCCCTATGTGTACCATAGATTCTATTCTTAGAGGGGGGCAGCTTGATGAAGATGAACTCATCGACCATGCCATTCAAAACTAGTCCTCCACTAACATTCCTCTCGAAAACTTAGACAAAGAATATGAAAGCCAGACTTGGATGGAAGTGCACTCAATTGAGTCAACCTCGGAATCCACCAAGGCGATTGATTTTGGCCCATCCAGATATTTGAAATTCAACCCAAATATCTCGAATAAAGAAGACACAAAATTATGCCAGCTTTAGAAAGAGAATCTAGATGCATTTTCTTAGGATTACAAAGACATGAAAGGGGTGCCTCCTTCAGTGTGAAAACATCATGTTTACATCAAAGAAGGATGCAAGCCCGTGAGACAACCCCAAAGAAGGATTAACCCAGCTCTGAAGAGCTGCAGAAACTATTGGATGTAGGGTTCATATATCCTATATCCAACAGTGAGTGGGTATCTCCTATTTTCTTAGTCCCAAAGAAGAATGGGAAGCACGGGAAATTTTAAGGATGGAAAATTATTTTGAAGTTTAAAAAATTGGGGAATCTCACTAGTCCCTAATGTGAAAAATATAAAATGTTTATTGATGTATTTGTAAAATTATTCAAATTTATAATGATATTATATATATTTTCTATATAATGTTGGCGATTTTTAAGGTAAAATATTTTTATATTGTAAAATTTGGGCGAATCACTTTTATAAAAAAAAATGGAAATTGGCGAATCATTTTTTTGGAAAAACCATGGAAAATTAGCCCACCTGCGAATATTAGCCCATAAAATTTTCCATGATGGGAAGTGGAGAATTTATTTTGGTTATCAAGAACTTAAAAAAGACACCAAGAAATACCATTTATTTTTCCCTTTATAGACAAAGTCCTGGATGGCCTTGCGAGGAAGAAGTTCTTTTCCTTATTATATGGGTTCAATCGATACAATCAGATTCAAATCAGCCCTAAAGACCGGGATAAGACTACTTTCACCTGCCCTTGGGGTACCTTTTCTTATAGAGTACTACCCTTTGGGTTGTGCAATGCCCCAACTACCTTACAAAGAGATGTCCTGAGCATCTTTTCTGAGTTATTCCACGACTCTGTCAAAATCTACATGGATGATTTCACACCATATAGGGATGACTTCCAGAAAGCTCTGTCCAATTTGGGTAAAGTACTAAGAAGGTGCATTGAGATGCATCTCTCCTTGAGCCCAAAGAAGTGTGAATTCCTAAAGAAAGCAGGGGTTTTATTAGGACACTCCATATCCCAAGCAGGAATACAGGTAGACCCAAACAAAATCACTATCATTAAAAGGGTACCTTCTCCTCAAAAGAAAAAATATGTCAGGAGTTTCTTAGGCTCAGTTGGCTACTATAGAAGGTTCATCAAAGATTTCAACAAGATGGCTTTGCCATTATTTGGGTTATTGGCCAAAGATTCTGAGTTTATTTGGTATGGTCCTTGTCAAGAGGCTTTCGAGCTTATTAAGATAAAGTTGACTACTGCCCCCATCCTCCGAGGTCCAAATTGGACTCTTCCTTTCCACATCCACACTAATGCATCCGACAAAGTTGTCGAGGCAGCATTAGGACATTTAGAGGACAAAATCCCTTATACAATTTATTTCATTAGCAAGAATTTTTCAAAGGTCGAGCTAAATTATATTTTTACTGAGAAGGAGTTGTTAGCCATTATCCATGCATTGAACAAATTCAGGCATTATGTAACTGGATATCAGACCTTTTTTCACACTGACCATGCACCCAAAAATATTTAATGAACAAACCAGATGTAAATGCTAGGATAATTAGATGGTTGTTACTTTTGCAGCAATTTGATTTGACTATTGTTGATAAACTTGGAAAGGAGAATGTTGTTTCAGATTTTTTGTCTAGGTTAGCTCTCCCTACAGGAGGAGAAGGAATGGTGGATGACCAGCTGCCTGATGAACACCTCTTTTCTATATCAGCACTCTCACCATGGTTTGCTGATATAGCCAGCTACTTGGTTTCTGGAAAAATCCCTCCTAATATTTCATTCAGGGAGAGGAGCAGAATCATCAGAAAAAGCACCCCTTTCACATTGATTGGGGGAAATATTTTCAAGCTAGGCCCTGATCAAATCCTAAGGAGTTGTGTGAGGGAGGAATAATTTTTTGATATCCTCTCTGCATGTCATGACAACCCATGTGGATTCCACTTTTCTGCAAAGAGAACTACTTACAAATTTTTTTCAGGTTGGATACTATTGGCCTACCCTTCACCAAGATTCTAGAAGATACACTAGCAGGTGTGACCAATGCGAGAGGATGGGGAAACCCACACAAAGGGATGAAATTCCTTTACACCCTCAGTTGGCTCTTGAGCCATTTGACAAGTGGGGCATGGACTTTGTTGGACTTATTGATCCACCATCCGAACAAAAGAAGTATATCATAGTCTACACATATTACATAACAAAGTGGGCTGAAACAAA
This sequence comes from Pinus albicaulis, assembly GCA_034641835.2. Classification (NCBI taxonomy): domain Eukaryota; kingdom Viridiplantae; phylum Streptophyta; class Pinopsida; order Pinales; family Pinaceae; genus Pinus; species Pinus albicaulis. Next base: position 385,800,312 of record CM076580.1, on the reverse strand, counting down.
ATCAGTGAGGGTAGCAACCAAGGAGAAATTAGTAGAATTTATAAGGGATAATGTGTTTGACAAGTTTGGATACCCCAGAGAAATATTCATTGATCAGGGAGCACAATTCACCTCTCACCTCATTAAGAACATTTTGAGGAAGCACAAGATTAATCATAGAACTTCTGCTGCCTATCACCCTCAAGCGAATGGCCAATCAGAAGTAACTAAAAGAGATTTAGATGGCATCCTCACCAAGGTTGTGAGTAGCATCATAAAATATTGGGTAGACATATTAGTAGAAGCTACTTGGGCCTACAACACTACTTGGAAGACAACAACAGGATTCACTCCTTATGAGCTAGTCTATGGTAAGAAATCTCTACTTTTAGTTGAGTTTGAATTCAATACTTTAATAATGGTAGCTGAATTAAATATAGATCTATCAAATGCCCAAAAATAGATGTTTCTACAACTAAATGGATTGGATGAGTTCAGAATGAAAGCACTTCTTCACACAGAGGTAGTTTAGCTACAAAGGAAAGTCTGGCATGAAAAGAACATCAAAGAAAAGACCTTCCAAGAAGGAGATTGGGTGATGTTGTATGATTCAAGGTTTAAATATTTCAAAGGCAAGCTAATGATAAGATGGTTAGGACCTTACACAGTGGAAAAAAATTTTGATAATGGCACAGTCCAAATCAGAACCTTAGATGAGTAAGGAACCCCCTTGCTTGTCAATGGTCACAGACTGAAAAATTTACAAGAAGCCTTTTTCAAGGGTAGATTTCATAAATTCAATAAGAAAAGAGATTTATGTGATGGAAAACTCCATCGTTTCCCACTCATCCTAAAAAAAAAAAAAAAAAAAAAAAAAAATCCATGGGTGAAAACCTCTCTGAGGCACCCAAGGCAAGTTTGTGGGTTGAAAACCTCGATTGAGGTAGCTCACTTACTCAAAAAAAAGGGGGGAAATAAGAAATATCCATGTGTGAAAACCTCTTTGAGGCACCCAAGGAAATTCTATGGGTTGAAAACCTCCATGAGGTAGCCCACTTGCTTTCAAAATAAATTACATATGCATCTCTATGTTTTCTGTGTTTTCTACTTTGCAGGTCATTAATGGTTTCTGGAAACACAGGGAAACATGCATCTTATTTTTTCTTTTGTTTTACCATCCATCCCATCATTCACTCCATTCATTTTTATAACTTCCTCCATCACCTCCATTAACCACACTCCTCCATTCCTGAGCACAATGTAGCAATGACAGAAAAGCATAGGCTGAAATAGACATCAGGGAATTCCTACAGCGCAAACATATGTTCTTGAACAGCAAGAAAAACAATGGGGGAATGCATGAAGCAGACCCCAAAAAAGACAAGAGTGCCACTCATGGCATCTGGAGCACCCCCCATGCAGCATCTACAATGGGGAGGAACAGAAAATCTGCAGTTCACTCAGAACGTTGCTCAATCAGAGAACAGGAAAATAGTGAAGAACACAACATCCAGAAGGCTTGTCTCCTCAATTCATCTCCTGAAAATGCCTTGGAAATAACAGGTAAAACTCATTTATAGCTTCTCACCCCTTGCTACACATCCATAATTGCCATAAATAATTAATTTTCAGATTTAGAGTTTAAGGGGCAGAAAGGTGGTCAGTTAACTCGGCCACCATTGTGAGGTATGACTACAAAAAATGGAAGTACACACCACCTGGGCATGCAAAAGAAAATAATTTAAATCAAGTGGAATAGGGGAGAACGAGGGGAGGAAAGACACAGTCCATCACAAATTAACAGGGAGAAGGAAACAACTGTCTACAATATAACTGGAGCTGAGTCGAGTTACATAAGCACTCCAAAAATTAGCTGCGCAATCTAATAAAAGGAGAATTTGTCCCATCCAAACTAGTAAATTGAAAATTTTTAAAGGGAGAGAGACCAACGACAGCCCGTAGCGCTTAAAAAATAACAGGAAGAACCAGAAGAGAAACAAGAAGAAGAGGAAGAGACAAAGGGCCAAGGAAAAACAGTAGAGATGGCCATAGAAGTCATAGAGATAGCAGAAAGTGGGCGAGAAACAGACTCACCACATAGCATCACATCCCCTCAATACAAAAAGGTAGTTTCCACCATAGGTCCTCTAAGTGCAAAGAGAAAAAGGAAGACCTCTATGTATTTGAGAGCTGACAAGAGTCAGAGAGAGCCAAAAACTTCTCCCAAGAGCCCAATTATCATTGAATAATCGCCAAGGGGGGAGGAAGGAATCAAAGAAAGAGTTTTGAAGGAGCAGTTGCAGTAGGCACAAGAAAATGTTGTAGCAATGAAGGAGAAATTGCAGCAAAAAGAGGAGAAAATAGTCACCATGGCAGACTTATGCATAGAATCCCTTAGCACATATTCCCTTTTGACTCATATGATGTGTACCTCAAGGAGCAACGGCGTCTGTTTCAAATCAAAACTCTAGCCTCCCATGCATCACTACCTTTCCAAGGTTGTAGGCAATTCATGAATTTCTACAAGCAAGCTAACATGGCTGATCGAGAAAAGATGGCAGCGTTTTATGTGCATAACCTTGTGCTAGAGAATATGGATATTTGGGACCCCAATCCTACAATGGGGGATATGCAGTTAATGGCTCTAGCATCTTGGATGGTGAATGATGACACTAGAGAAATAGAGGTATGGAGGGTCATGGGAAGCAGAAATAGAGAGCCCTTATATATCATACCAGAATTTTTCATCCCAAGAGGATTCATCCTTAACCATCGAGAGATTGAAAGGGACCCTGCACTGGTTGAAAGCTACCTTCAGACTCAAACCTAGGTGATAGGCCACTTTTATGGCATATCAAGGAAGATAGCATATGAGTGCATTATGGCCAACCAGAGGAGATAGAACAGCCTCCCTCATGGACTCAAGAATAGGGAGTACCATACTCCAGAAATATTGAGGGGTGAAATGGAAAGGGCATCCTATTACAAGAGGTCCATGCAGGCCAAAAATATCTAGTGGTTGGGACTAAATCTCATCCCGTCTTTGTTGTTGGGGTTGAATGATGAAGAGGAAACATATGCCCAAGATAGAGAATGGGACAGTGCAGAGAAGAATAATGGTTTTTACCCCCTTGTGGAAACTCCCACACTTATTCCTCAAGAAATCATGGGGGCTATCAAAGCGTTGAAGGAAATGCAGGAGGAGGATCAGTTGCTTAGAGGATGAGCAACCATTCAGTAGGGGGGTGATGATGAGCTCCATCATTAGACATATTTGGAGGGGTTAATGGTCACATTTTTTCCTTATTCAATCTATTTTTCTTGTATTTTTATTATTATTTGGTTTTATGATGCTTGTATAGGTGATGATTAAGGCTAACATACTCCGAGTGCCTAATATGAGGTTGAGTGTAGAAAATCATGATTTATTAAGCATTTTTATAAGGATTTTATCATAAAGACTTGGAGGAGACAGAAAGGAGAAATTATTGGAGGGTTATCCACCCTCCTTGACTCTCAAAAGCAGCCAAAGGATCCCAAAGATTCTCTCCAGCAATTCGAATTCCAAAGGTAGCCAAAGGATCCCAAATATTCTCTCCAGCAATTCGAATTCCAAAGGCAACCAAAGGATCCCCAAGGATTCTCTCCAGAAATTAGAATTCCAAGGGTAGCCAAGCACTCAACATTTGTTTACTTGGAGTCAAGTGGAATCAATCACTATTTTCTCGGGAGCTATTGGTAGCTGCCATGTAGAAGAAATAAAGTATAGTTAGAGCTAGGAAGAGTTATCCCGTGAATCGATTTTAGTTGAAACTTTGTTGCAAGCTATTGAGCTTTTTATTCTACTCAATGATCAAACTTTCAGAGATGTATACGGTTATTATTTTATGAAAGGAGCAAACTCATTTCATTTGACTGATTTAAGTTTTAAATATTTAGGCTCGTGAGTTAGGGCCCAATCCATGTGCCTCATCTTCCCTATTGTTTTCATTCTTTCCTTTCTATCATTTAGTTAGTTTTTCTTCCACCATTTAGCTAGATCTGCTTCTGATAGTTTCATTACTGCATAGTCTTTACTTCAATTTTTTGTTGTAGTTTTTCATTTTCTTGTGAGTAGCAGAATAGAGGAAAAACTCCAAAATTTCTGGTCAAGCCTCCCCCTATCATCTCTATCAATAGAGTTCGAGCACGATAGACCTTCCTACAGGCCAAAAATTTATTTCTATTTGATTTTAGGGAAGAAACCGCATTACCAATTCCGAGTCTCTCTTTCATTGTTGTTATCACGCATTTTTGTCTGCCTTCTATGCATGAATCGGCAGGTGTGTTACACTTCTAAGCACTACTGGTGCGCCTCCATTCCCTCCTGTTTTCTGCTTCTTTTCACTAATTCACCCTACCTTTTTCCCTAAATGTACTCAAGCCCTTCAGCCCGCCTTCTTCCTTTGTTTTATTCATTAACGGTTGCCTTACCTGTGTTAATGCAAAACACATAAAAAAAGGTTCAAAAACCATTGAAACAGGACTTCCACCTTTCCTCCTCAAAATCCCCACTATCGTACTTTGCTGACCGCAAATTGCAGTGTTTATTTCTTCCTTTACAACTTACCGCAACTCTATCGCATCGCAATTGCACGCCACAACCTTTTTCCCTTTTCGTTAACACTTATCTCTCCTAAACCCCAATTGCAAAATATCGAAATCACATTTTGCATCACCTTCCCAAATCATATTTCTCATTTCACACATCGCAATTCGCTCGTTCCATTTGCTTTCCATTAATACTTTCCGCCTCCGAACCCCGATTGTGATATTATCGTACTCCTTTTCCACATCACCCATCGCAATCACTCGTCGCACCTTTTTTCCTTTTCCCTTAAGACTTACCTCTCTCCTTTTCCGATCGCGATATTGCAATACCTCATATCGCATATCGCAGTTCTTACCAATTTGCAAATCGCAAATCAAACCTTTTACTTTTTTTTTCTGTTACACTTACCGCTTGTTTGCACTGACTGCGATATTTTTATCGTACTTCACCGCTCTTCCCCACCACACTTCACACATCACATTATTTAGCATGTTCCCTTTAATTCTTACTACTCCAACTTCACGATATCGCTATTTTGATATCAATCCCACCTCCACATCACATCTCCACCATCGCATATTTCCAGTTATTGCGCTCCAAAGCCTTTTGTGCTATAATAAAGCCTTAATCCAATTTAAACCCCTGCTTTCCACTTCTAAGCCTCATTTCATGTGTTAAGCTCTCCATTAGCCTCTTTAGCCTTTTTTCTTTCCTTCAAGTTGCAAATCACACTTTTTAACTCAGAATTAAGTCATGGATAGCTTAGTTGCATGGATGGAAGCATGTTAGATAAACTATAGGATAAGTAGAGTGCATTGAGCTAATTTTCCAAGTTAAGTGTGGTTTAGAATTAGTTTCCTTTCTACCATTTATTTTTAGCAAGTTAGCTTAGTTTCTTTTCAGTCATTTCATTTTCTTCCAATTAAATTAGTTTCATTCTTGTCATCTATTTTTAGCACTTTAGTTTAATTTCCTTTCTGTCATTTCCTTCCAGTAACTTACTTTTCAGTTCTTATCATAGTTTAAGAAATAGAACCCTTTCGTAAAGCAGAAGAGAACGAAATGAGTGGAATGCATCTGCTATGCATATAGAACTGTCACCTCCAAGTTTGTATGAACCCTGGGTTGATAAAGTAAAGTAGGGTAACCCCTGGGAGTTGCAACACTCTTGGTGCAATACCATGTAATATTCCCAAATGGGGGAGCAACAATATATGAACACAATAATGGAAAGAATAGTGAATAAATCAACACACCATGATATAGGAAAAATTTACTGCCATCTTATTAAACATATCATCAAATAATAGGAAAAATATCTTGAGGATCTAGTTAGTCAAGCAATACAAAACAAGCCTCCACAAGAAAATATGTCAATACATGAGAAATAGCTACCATACAAATGTCCTGAGCTATGAAAATGCAGTTTTAGGGCATAAAATATTGCATAAAGATGGATCAATGTATATCTATTGTTATATAGCTCAAATAATGCTAGGAGTCAAGATCTAGCCTCCTAGACACCTTTCCAAGAGAACCCGGGAAGGGTTTCTGGAAATACACCCAAATACAAATGGGGATCTACAGCCCTAGGGCTGAAGAAAACATGCAACTGAAGCCCCTGAAATAGAAGGCTAAAACAATATGGATCTGTTGTAGATCTCCTCCAAATGTAACCTCCAATGAAAGGCTGAACCCTTCACCTCCAAGAAAACACTCTAAAAGAGACAATAGATCCTCCTCTGAAACTGCCCTCCAAAATAACGCAATTTCCAGCTGATAATGCATTGTCACTAGATGTGATAGCTTGGCCTGATGCCAAAGATCTGAAATATGCTCAATAACCTCCTTTTCTTATCTCCCAATGGAAGGAATCCTTCCTCCACTGCAAGACTAGCTCAGAAAGTGGGTTTCTCAACCCTCCACTGCAACACCCTGCAACACAACACAAATCTGAACAGAAACTGCATTGTAGCTAAAGACTGAAACTTAGCTAGAATTTTGTATGTGTGGGAATGATAGATCAATACTCTCCCAAGAGGCCTCTCCAGGGAAGAGGTGGGATTCCCAACTGGGAACACCCTGTGCTAAACAGCACAAGAAATCTTAGCTAAACAACTGAAGACAACACAAGTCTAAACAAACATATCAAAATAATAATCATAACATAATCCCATATGGCTACCATCCTCTTCCTTATAAACAATGTAAGCCTTTTCACCTTGGGTCCCACTCATTAGGGTTTCCATCATCATGCAATCAATCTCCCTCCAAATCTACGATGTCCCACCATTAATGCCACTCCTCCATAACAGTGTTGCTTGATTTGGAAAAATTTTACCTATTCAACATTCTCCAGCCCCTTTTCACACCCAAGGGTCTTCAATCTAGCTTTTAGATGACCTCCATTCACACTAGGAGTGTCTTTTATTCCTACTAAGTAGATTTATGGGTATCCATACCCTCTTATTCCTGTATCTAAGAGAAAAATAAAAATTTAATATTCCAATTAGCTATGTAATAATTTAGTAATATTACATTCCTCCCCTCCCAAATGTTGCTTGTCCTCAAGAAACTGTAAGGATAGTATTGAAGAGCCTCTCTGTAATATTCCTTTTTGGGGATTCTCAAGATTCTATGTCAGAGATGAACTACAGAGGAATTTACTGGTTATGTCACCTGTGAAAAGAAGGTGAGAATAGAGGCTACCTGGCCAACTATAGACTCTGCCTATAGAATTTGGAATAATCCCTTTTAGGAATCTCAACAAGGTATTCAAAGAAAATGTTGTATAAGAAAATATGAGCAAGAATAACGCATATCAGGTGAGGATCCCCTAATTTATGCTGTATGTGACTTATATATATAATTTCAGCTGAAAAAAATCAGTTTATGCACATTAAACAGATCTCCCAAAATGAAGACTAGCTAGAAATCAGCCAAAGAGAGAGGCTATTGAAACACAAAAACCCCAGCAACTAGAATTGTGCAGTTTTGACTGAAACTGAGAGGAGGAAAGTGAAATATCTGATACTTCAGAGATATAACATTAAATCAGATTTATATTTGAGCTTATAGCCTCTATAGAAGATTACAAAAGAAATTAGGGAAAAATCCCTTTAGAAATTAGAGCTACAACTAGTAACAAACTGCAGAAATACATAGACAGCGTTATTTTTCAGATGGTTTAGCTGTTGTACATTAAATTTCAGATATATGAAATATTTATGGATGAAACATCAGATCTAATACATATCTGGAAACTATAAGACATTAAGAACAAGATCCAATTGGAATTACATCAAAATATTGCATAACAAGCTGTAGATCTGAATTACAAATTGTAGTGCTACAGAAAACCCAGAAATTTCTGAAGATAACTTTTATTGCTGAAAGAGATCAGATATATAGAGACATGGATCAGCAACCCAATCCATGGTTCACCAAGGTAAGGCAAGCCTAACACCAAGAGATCTTCCTCCAAACTGATAGCAAACTGAAATAACAAAGCCGTCTCACAAAATAACGCAGTATTGAGCAGAAACTACGCAGAGGGTGAAGGAGACTGAATAACTGGAATGAAATCATAGATATGATACAAAATATGGTTCATCTATCCCTTTGGAGGCTAAATAACACACTCCAATAGAGAAATATTCTCAAAACAAGCTAGATCTAAGCAGATCTAGAACACCACTTGCTACAAAAGATAGCAGCTGCAAAACCCTCAATGGGCCAGTGCTGCTCATGAAAGAAAGAGGTTGGTCTCAAACCAAATAGTGGCCAAATTCAGAAAATAACTCCTCCAATGATCCTCAAGGGAAGAGATGAAACCCCTAAACATGAATTCCAATCATAATCCTCCACTAAACAGCAGAGAATGGTATTTGTCTAAGCAGACAAATACTTCAGAAATATGATCTATCAACAACCTCTTCATGTGCCCTCTCCTCCTTTTTATAACATGAGATAGCTCTTGCAAACCCTAAGCCACTTTGATGAGTTGGCCCTTTTCACATTAGAGGCTCCCTTCTAAGACTGCGCAGTCCCTTTTGGAGATGCAATGAACCTAGACAGCGCAATTGACTTGGTCAAGGTGGACCCAATCTTGGCTCAAAAATTCTTTCACACTTGCAAGTGATTATTTACATAGCCCTGATTTTTTTATGTTCACATGGGCATTGATTTATTTAGACTTATTAGGAGTTTTACATGTCCTCCTTTATTCATTTATTCATAAAACATAAATTAAATCAAAATTGAATGTCTCCACTTAGCTAAGGCTAAGTAGGAACATTACAGTCCTCCCCCTCAAAATGTTGCTTGTCCTCAAGCAACTGGTAGGGTAAGAGTTGTACTTCTTCTTCTTCTCCATTGATGGCACCATCAAGAATCAAGCTTTCATTATGGAGTAAGTGCTCACCAAGACAATACATCAAAAACTACTCCTCCAATGCTAACATGATAGGTACATAGTCTGCCCCTTCAGGAGTGTAAAACTCAACAGAAATAAACATGGGTGAGCCAATGTCACATCTGAAACATGTATCATGAAGTACAGGATAAAGTTCCATCCCATGAGGTACATGTACGCTACTTAATTTTTTCCCATACATACCCATAAACAATATCAATATGTCATATATGTATGGAAGCAAAATCACATATAGGCAAACTGAAATTTGCACTTGAGGAGGTGGGTCACAATCCCACATGAGGTACCAGCACAGTGCACTCCTTGTTTTGAGTAGATATAAATGTGATAGGTGGTACTCCCACCACATCTTTGCTGCATAGGCCACGTTGACATGGCTAAAAGTGAAACCCTCATTAGGTGCTTTTAGGAAGCACCCATCATGATAAGCAATCTCCCCTTGCACCTCAAGGGAGTGGCCAGCTTTGGAATTTTTCTTGGCCTTATCATTGCCATGAGATATTCATGTAATATTACTCCTTGTAGGAGCCATGGCCTACATACATATGGTAAGAGAATGTGCCAAATCAGAAAAATAAACTTGCTCCATAAGATCAGATTTCTTACCATACAATCCTCCCACACACATAGAGTTAGACATGGGTTTTTCCCCTCTTTTGAAAGAAGAAAGAGATGGCTGAAATGTCTCCTGCATAGGATCCCTTGGCTGCCCCATCTCCACATAACTATTGCACTCTTGTAAGTGATGATTTCGTTCCTCCCAATCATAATGCTGATGTAGCTCTTCATCCATACCCTCCCAATCAAAACTCTTCAAGATTAGGGAGTAGATTTTTGCTGACTGCATGTAGCTGGAAAGAAACTCCTTGTGTGCCCTTTGTAGTATTTCTTGCTTAATCTTGGAGGCTTGAGACAAGAATACTTTACCAAGATGATAGATGCCCCCTTCATGGACCAAAAAGCCTCATCCTTGCTTTATGCCATCTAAGATCATCCCGGTGTGTAGATCTTTGGAGTACTCCACAAGGAGTTGAGATCTCCAATATGGATCTACACTTCTCAACAAAGACAGTGCTATTGATGTATCTAAGGTGGTGCTTGCCTTGTTGCTGCTTGTTTCTTTGGCATTATGCATGCCAAAATTGTTTGTGGGAAGGATGATCCTCCCCCTTGCTTCCTCCCATAGCGTTGTGACTCTTTCTTCCATTGTTTGAGCACTCGGTGAAGCTTTCCCCATAGAATCTAATGGCACCCCAAGTGGCTTGCCATGATGTAGGAATGTACCTTGCAGCATTCTCATAAACATGAGAGAAGGAACTGTGAGGTCCCTGCGCCCACTGCGTAATTCCATCTTTGTTGTGTGAGTGGAAACATCAAGTGAAGGGTAGGTGTGCATGCCTTGAATGATTTGTTGTTTCCCACTCTTCAAATCCACCCATTCCATCTGTAAGGCCTTCCAATCAGTGGTGAACTTTCCCAAAGTAATCGACCACTGGACACCCAAGATGATGTTGGTGTCTGGTATATCCACTACAAAGAAGTGGTCCTCCAAAGTGTAGGTCCCCATAGTCACAGTAAGTGATGTAACATACTGCATACACTGCATAGTTCTATCTCCCGGAACCAAAACAGAGAACCCATCAAAAGTATCAGTGGGGATCCCTCTCCTTTTCACAAAGTGAGCATCAATGAAGTTGTGGGTTGCTCCACTGTCAATCAGAATGGATACTCTTTGGTTCATAACTGAACCTTGCACTCTAAGAGTCAAATACTTGGGCACTCCTCTCAAGGAAGCAAGAGTCCCACTGGTTGGAGCAAATGCTCCTTCTTCTTCTCTGGATGATGATGGATCCTCCTCTTCATCATCACCAGTGCTGTGACCTCTCCTAGGTCCATCATTTCCCTCTTCATCCTCACAATCTGAGAAGACTTCAATATAGTGTGCTCTTCCAACAGCACATCTATGTCCCGGTACCCATGGCTCTTGACAAGTGAAACATAATTTCTTTTTCCTCAACTCCCTCCAGAGGTCATTGTCAAGAAGCTTTTTCTATGAGCTCTCCTTGGGTGGAGCAGCTTCCCCCTCCTTCCCTTTGGAGGAGTGAGTGGCTTTGCTTGGGAAGGTTGTCTTTGCCCTTGGCAAGGCATCTTGGAGATCTCTAGTTCTTTCAATGGCATCATGCAGAGTGGTGGGCTTGGTATACTTGACCAACCCATGCAAAGGTTCTTCCAGGCTATCAATGAACATATAGACTCTCCTTGCTACTGAAATATCTGGAACCATTACAGACAATCTCAGGAATTTAGAGATATAGGCCTCATCATCTCTTGTTTGTTTAAGCTTTTCCAAGCTTATGAAAGGGGCCTCCAGATCCTTCTGATCAAATCTCTCCACTATTTTCCTAGTGAACTCGACATAAGTGGACACATTTTTGTGCCCCAATGTAGAAAGTCCATGAAACCACCAGTTGTGGGCTTCTCCATCAAAATGCAGTGCAGCAATCTTAATGGCTTCTACTTCAGGCACTTTATTCAGCTGGAAATAAATGTCTAAATTCTCCACCCATGCTTTAGCAGAACAAGAGGGTGATCCATCGAACTTAGGCAAGAAGAACTTGCCCATGGTGTGGTGCCTCCCATGAAGGAAGCCTCCATCTCTATATTGTTGCAATGGCCTCCTCCGGTCCTTGAGATGGCAGAAGTCTTGAAAGCTCAAGTTATCCTTGAACCTTTGACTTTGTGAATCATATTCTGCAAAGTAGCCTTCCAAAGAGGTTGACTCTTGAAGCCCTTCATTCTCTATAGCCAAGAAGGTAGGCATTTTAGAGCATTGTGAGATCTGTGGAACTTGAGGCGAGCTCACAGGTTGACCAGTCACAAACTGATACATTTCATAAATTTCTCCTTAATGGAATCTCCTAAGGGACTCGCTCATTCGATATATCCTCATCTCCTTTATCTCCTTGGACAGATCTTGCATAGCTTCCAAGAGATTTTTTTGCAAACTCTTCTGCCTCCTTATCTTTATCATTCACCAACTCAGGGGCTTTCCCCTTGTCTTGACCCTTGCCAAGGTCAATAGTAGTATAGTCATACTTTCTATGAATTCTATTCTGGTATCTCTTCTCCCTCTCAGAAAGAGGATCTTCATCTTCGGAATGCAGCATTACTGAGGCTCCAATGCTAGCACAGGCTGTGCCAAGAGTAGAGCTCTGATACCACTGTAATATTCCTTTTTGGGGATTCTCAAGATTCTATATCAGAGATGGACTACAGAGGAATTTATTGGTTATTTCACATCTGAAAAGAGGGTGAGAACCAGAGGCTACCTGGCCAACTGTAGACTCTGCCTATAGAACTTGGAATAATCCCTTTCAAGAATCTCAACAAGGTCTTCAAAGAAAACATTGTATAATAAAATCTGAGCAAGAATAACACAGATCAAGGTTGGGATCCCCTAATTTATGTTTTATGTGACTTATATATATAATTTTATCTGAAAAAAATTAGTTTAGGCACATTAAATAGATCTCCCAAAATGAAGACTAGCTAGAAATCAGCCAAAGAGAGAGGTTGTTGAAACACAAAACCCCCAGCAACTAGAATTGCACAGTTTTGACTAAAAATCAGAGGAGGACAGCCAAAGATCTGATACTTCAGAGATATAACAGTAAATCATATTTATATTTGAGCTTATAGCCTCTACAGAAGATTACAAAAGAAACTAGGGCAAAATCCCTTTAGAAATTAGAGCTGCAACTAGTAACAAACTGCAAAAATACATAGACAGCGTTATTTTTCAGATGGTTCAGCTACTGTATATTAAATTTCAGATATTTGAAATATGTATGGTTGAAACATAAGATCTAATACATATCTAGAAACTATAAGACATTAAGAACAAGATCCAATTGGAACTACAACAAAATATTGCATAACAAGTTGTAGATCTGAATTACAAATTGCAATGATGCAGAAAACCCAGAAATTTCTGAAGAAAATTTTTATTGTTGAAAGATATCAGATCTATAGAGACATGGATCAGCAACCCAATCCACAGATCACCAAGGGAAGGCAAGCCTAACACCAAGAGGTCTTCCTCCAAACTGGTAGCAAACTGAAATAACAAAGCCCTCTCACAAAATAACGCAGTATTGAGCAGAAACTACACAGAAGGTAAAGGAGACTGAATAACTGGAATTAAATTACATATCTGATACAAAATATGGTTCACCTATCTCTTTGGAGGCTGAACAACACACTCCAACAGAGAAAGCCTCTCAAAACAAGCTAGATCTAAGCAGATCTAGAACACCACTTGCTACAAAAGATAGCAGCTGAAAAACCCTCAATGGGCCAGCGCTGCTCATGAAAGAAAGAGCTTGGTCTCAAACTAGATAGTGGCCAACTTCAGCAAAGAACTCCTCCAATGATCCTCAAGGGAAGAGATGAAACCCCTAAACAGGAATTCCAATGACAATCCTCCACTAAACAGCAGAGAATGGTATTTGTCTAAGTAGACAAATACTTCAGAAATATGATCTATCAACAACCTCTTCATGTGCCTTCTCCTCCTTTTTATAACATGAGATAGCTCTTGCAAACCCTAAACCACTTTGATGAGTTGGCCCTTTTCACATTAGAGGCTCCCTTCTAAGACTGCACAGTCCCTTTTGGAGATGCAATGAACCTAGACAGTGCAGTTGACTTGGTCAAGGTGGACCCAATCTTGGCTCAAAACCTCTTTCACAACTACAAGTGATTATTTACATAGCCCTAATTTGTCTTTTTTCACATGGGCATTGATTTATTTAGACTTCTTAGGAGTTTTACATGTCCTCCTTTATTCATTTATTCATAAAACATAAATTAAATCAAAATTTAATGTCTCCTCTTAGCTAAGGCTAAGTAGGAACATTACACTCTCCTCTTCCTCCTGTAGCATCTTCATGTAATAAGCTCCTCCAATGAACAAGATTTTGTCTCATCGATAAGTCTCCAAGTTTCTCCTCCCAAGTGTATAAGTATGTCTTTAGTGAAAAATCCAAATGGCTCTCATCATGAACAAGTGGAAGATCCATGGAAGCAACTATGTGTGGTTTAGAGGCCTTCTTGAGGCATGGATTCTGAAATATATTGGGAACTATCATTCCCATGTGCAGCATCCATCCCCAAGCTATCATCCATAAAAAGTGAGTTACCCTCCAACATGGGAACTCATGAAACATCTCCTCCACCTTAGGCTCTTGCAAGGAAGATGGGTTATATAACTTAACATGATGGATCAAATTGTCCATCCCACACTGTCTCTCTCTCCACTTATGATAAGTGTAGAGTTGCTGCTGAATTTGGGCTACAATGATGTTGCCTTCATGAAGCAAAAAGGCAATTGGATCCTCAAAGACCCACTCTTTGGTTCTTGCCTAGATCATCCCATATAAAATGAATATGACATTATCATCATATGGAATCCAAATGAGAGAGGTACTGAAGGTTTTACATAGTGTTGGAAGGTACAAACAGTCTCCCATGTAGTCACAGCGCAGATTTACCAACTGTAGTTTCAGAATATGATGTGGCAAGTTGTCTTCAAACAATTTGCTAGTTGTGCATGTCATCTCATATACTATTAAATAGTAAATGGCATTGTATAGAAACTGAGCATATAGGAAATAACACAACAATTTCCCAAAGCCATACAAGAAATGGCTCTCTCCTTCATAGATGTTGGTCCCAAAATGACTATGAAGCTCAAATAGAGGCTTTCCCTCTTGTGGATAAATGCATTGAATAGAAATGGTAAGAGAATGCAAATCAATAGGTGAAAAAACACAATTCTTACCATGTACTGAGAGTAAGCTGATAATAAGATCCATGAATGATCCCTCCATAGTGGTGTGATATACTCCCATGAAGAGGAATGAACTATGTGTTGTATGTAGATCTTTCTTTTTATGCTTGAAAATCCAAGTCAAGAAGATCATATCATGGTAATAGATGTCTCCATCCACTTCTCCATCACTCTCATCTCCTAATTTCCCATCAAGTGCATCATATGTGAAGTGATCCTGGGGACACTCCATCAACAAACCCAAGCTCCCAAGTCATAGCACTATTGGCCTTTGCAATAAGACCCCTGTCATCTCATAGCTCTATTCTTTGACATGCCAAATGTCAAATTCATCTACCATATTGTTGCCATATATGGGAGATTCCTTACAAAGTGGAAGTACCTCCTGATCCTCCAAGTCTAAGGAGTAGCCCTTTTGCACCATGATAGTGCCATCAACTACTCCTGCAACATCATGCAAAGTATGGGAGAAAATAAGCCCATACTCTCCCAAGAACATCTAAAGCAACAACAATTCTTGTTGCCTCCCCACACCATCATTATATAAACTATGGAGCAACAACATAATGGTTGACATGAAAGATATCACATCACCCCAATACACCCAAACTCCATGCTTCCATATGATGCAAGTGCCATGCCAAGTTCCATCCACCAACATACTCTTTGAAATAGAATGTGTCATATGATGACCAAACTCTTTCAATAATAGCCAACGCAGTCTTTCCTCCTACTGCACAATGTCATATATTTGCAAGTGGCTTTCCAACCTCTTGCTCATCAACATCACCCATCCAACCAATGGTGAGTGTCTAACATCATGCTCAAAATAGGTATCCCTCCAATGGAGAATACCACCCTCCCAAATAAGATTTCTATCTTTTCATTCCATGGGATGTTGAAATGAAATCCCTTGTAGATCTCCAAATGAATACCACTCCTCAATGACCAAGATGATTCCATAAGGATCCAAATATACCACAGGAAAAATCTTCTCATTGAGCCATTAAATGCTCATCAAGAAAGATCCATCATAATAATGGAAGATGAGATGTCTCTCATCAACCATCTGCCTATCCTCTGCTATGCATGTAGAAAGGTCATTGGAATGCTCCAATAATGGTTGGGCCCCCAACTCATCACTGCTACTCAATGAAAAAGTTTTTGATCTCCATAACATTGCATCTATTGTCCCAAGATCATGCTCAGTGCTGAACACATTGTTATACATTGCATTGTTCAAGACAATACTCATCCCATCCCCCAAGAATCTACACTCCAACCCCAAGAGTTGTGTGCAGCTCAACATTGATACACTAGGATGATTGTGTATCTCCTCCTTGAAAAAATCAAGGCTTCTCAATGCAGTGATAGTCTACTACTCCAAATCAACAATTTACTTTGACCCTAGGTCATGCAATGGTACATTCCCACAACCCTCCATATGATGTGTTGATGTAACAGAAAATGGAAACATGTGCATGCCATGGTAAAGCTTGGGAACATCTTGTACTGCTACAAGGGTTCCTCCTTCCGGTGTGATGGCTTCCCCAACTACTGATGATGATGGTTTCTCTTCTATGGCTGCATCAGTGCTGGTACAAGTCTCCTCCTACTCATGCATCTCCAGAATAGTGCATGGGACTCTAAATGTCAAGATATCAAGACCACTTTGCAAAGGTGCAAGTTTTCTTTCTCCTTATGCACGTGCTCCTGCAGCAAGTGGTGGTGAAGGCCTCTTCCCCTCTAATTTCTTCTTGTCAAACTTCTTGATCAACCTTTGAGTAAAATCTGCATATAAAGTCATTTTTGCATGACTCAAATGGTTGAACCACCAAATTGTTTCTTCACCCTCAAGGTGCAGTGCTGCAATCTCAACAGCTTCTCTCTCTACTACTAGATGTAGCAAGAAAAATGCATCCAACTTCATTCCCCACACTCTTGTTGTGCATGAGGATGACCCATCAAAGGTAGACAATAAAAATCTATTTCCCTTTATTCTTCTATTGCTGCAAGGTCTCCTTTCTTCTTTGATTTGAATGAACTGTGGGAGAGTTAGATTCTCCTTGAAAGCTCTAGGTCGAGACTTATATTCTGCAAGATACTCACTTAGAATCTCATGATCTAAGTGTCCTTCATCTCCATGCCTCTTGTCTTCTTCTTCAAAAGAAAAGGGCATAGCATGTTTCTTTGGAGCTTTATACAATATCGGTTCTTCTTTTTGTCGATAGGAAGTACACGAGCCTTCCTCATCTTGAAACCCTAGTGTGGTTTCACTCCTTTGCTCCATTTTCCTTTTATTGACCTCCTTGGTGAGGTCCTTCTTAGATCTGAAAATAGATGAGATAAAACTCATTCTTTCCACCGTTCTGATCCCTTTCTCCTTCTTCTTATTATTCTGATAGAATAATGGCTGAGATCCATAGGCTGAGCCAAGATTATGCTCTGATACCACTGTAATATTCCCAAATGGGGAAGTAACAATATATGAACACAATAATGGAAAGAACAGTGAATAAATAAACACACCATGATATGAGACAAATGTACAGCCATATTATTAAACATATCAGCAAATAATAGGCACAAGATCTTGAGGATCTAGTCACTCAAGCAATATAAAACAATCCTCCACAAGAAAATATGTCAATACATGAGAAATAGTTGCCATACAAATGCCCTGAGCTATGAAAGTGAAATTTTAGGGCATAAAATGCTCCATAAAAAAATGGATCAATGTATATCTGTTGTTATATAGCTCAATAATTCTAGGAGTCAAGATCTAGCCTCCTAGACACCTTTCCAAGAGAACCCGAGAAGGGTTTCCGGAAATACACCCAAATACAAATGGGGATCTACAGCCCTAGGGCTGAATAATATCTACAAATGGAGCCCCTAAAATAGAATTCTGAAATAATATGTATCTAATGTAGATCTCCTCCAAAGGTAACCTCCAATGAAAGGTCGAACCATTCACCTCCAAGAAAACACTCTAAAAGAGCCAATAGATCCTCCTCTGAAACTGCCCTCCAAAATAACGCAATTTCCAGCTGATACTGCATTGTCACTAGATGTGATAGCTTGGCCTGATGCCAAAGATCTGAAATATTCTCAATAACCTCCTTTTCTTATCTCCCAATGGAAGTAATCCTTCCTCCACTGCAAAACTAGCTCAGAAAGTGGGTTTCTCAACCCTCCACTGCAACACCCTGCAACACAACACAAATCTGAACAGAAACTACGTTGTAGCTGAAGACTGAAACTTGGCTAGAATGTTGTATGTGTGGGAATGATAGATCAATACTCTCCCAAAAGGCATCTCCAGGGAAGAGGTGGGATTCCCAACCGGGAACACCCTGTTCTAAACAGCACAAGAAATCTTAGCTAAACAACTGAAGACAACACAAGTCTAAACAAACACATCAAAATAATAATCATAACATAATCCCATATGGCTACCATCCTCTTCCTTATAAACAATGTGAGCCTTATCACCTTGGGTCCCACTCATTAGGGTTTACATCATCATGCAATCAATTTCCCTCCAAATCTGCGTTTTCCCACCATTAATGCCACTCCTCCATAACAACGCTATTTGATTTGGTCAAAGTTGACCTATTCAACATGCTCCAACCCATTTTCACACCTAAGGGTCTTCAATCCATCTTTTAGATGACCTCCATTCACACTAGGATTGTATTTTATTCCTACTAAGGAGATTTATGGGTCTCCATACCCTCTTATTCCTCTATCTAAGAGCAAAATCAAAATTTAATATTCCAATTAGCTGTGTGCTAATTTAGGAATATTACATACCAGGGCTCACCAGTTTGTATTCCTAAGAAGACAATGATGGAGGTTTGCAATACATGTGCTTCTCTTAAAGAAAAAAGGGATAAATTTCAAGGGGCGGAAAGAGGTATGCGTTCATAACATTATTTTTAAAAATTGGATAGTTAACAACTATGAAAATATATTTATTAGTAGGTTTCTTTTATTTTATGTGAAAATTTTGTTGTCAAAGCATTTCAAGGGCATCGCAATCAGAAAACAAGTGAAAGACAAAAATTGTATAAACATAGAAATAAGTGTTATGATAATCCAAATAAATATTTGGGTTTGATAATTGATGGTATGGACCCAAACAAAACACTTCTGCAACATTTTGTTCGCACACCAAAAAAAATACAGGAGGAAAATTTTATTCAGTTTCACTTGGTTGGTTGTATGGTATTTAATGGGAAGATGTTATCAAGGGTTTACTTCACAACTCCAAATATTCATAATGATGCAAATATGACCATAACTATAATCCATGATGTGGTTTCTCATTGGTCTGGTATTCTTCCTGAATTTTTGTATCTACAATTAGACAACACAAGTCATGAAGACAAAAATCAAGTTATTTTTGGGTATATAAACATGCTCGTTGAATTGGGAATTTTTAAAAAGGTAAAGGTTGGTTTTCTTCTTGTTGAGAATACTCGTGACCATATTAATCAGATGTTCAGTCGTTTTTCGGTAACAATGATGAGGAAAGATGTTGGGAGTCTTCCATCATTAATTGAATGTATTAAGAAATCATACATTTCAGAGCCTATTTTCATGTGTTGGAAGAAACTATTGACATGCGAAGGTTTATTCTGGGATCGCATGGTCAGGAGAAATGCATTGAACAACTTAATGACATTAGCTTCTAGCATCAATTCGTATCAAAAAAATTGATGGGATAACACTTACATGGGGAAAGAAGTATTCAACTATTGCAGAATGGGGGTCATCATCAAGTTTAGAATTTTTGAAGTTCATTCCAGAGCATCTAATATTTGCATCAAAGATATTTTTATTGCAATAAGTTGTTGAACTCCATAATGCACGAAGACGTAAGAGAGATATAAATTATTTTGAATTCCTAGAAGAAATTAAATTATTTATTAGAGATACATGAGTACTTTGATGTTGTTTATTTATTTTGGTGGGAGTCTTTTTTCAATAATCAAAGTGATATGATTTCAATATCAATAAATGTGGATACGCTTTTGAATACTCCATTTATTTGGCCACAAAATATGAAAAATGAACATGAGGAAAGACACATTGTTGAACAACAAAAATCTCAAGGTATTATTAATTCTCCACGGGTAGAGGAAAGAGAAATCTATATTGGTTCTAGAATATCGTGTGCACAACATGAAGCCATGGAATACCTTTATAGGGGTTATGTGCAGGATTTTAAGGAGGGTTGCATGATAACAGTGTTAGCAAGTGGAGATCCACTTGGCTATCCATTCTGGGTTGCCAAGGTTATAAAGGTCATTAAATAAAATGAAGATATTACAGTTGTTGAAGTACATTGGTATGCCACAAATACCCACCCATTCAATGGTGTGTACAAGATGGAGATGGTAGCTGCTAAGAAAATTGGCAGAAAGAGAAAAAGAAAAGGCACAAATATAAATTTTTACCACATAGACCTCTTAAAATTGGAGGATGTTGACATACTTGCGTATGACTTAAATTTAACAAAGAGAGAAACTCTTTAATTGAATACCATAGAGATTTTGAATAAATTTCTACCAAAAAACATATTGTTGAGATGAGATTCTGTTGAATCTAGTCGCAGATCTAGAAGACTTTTGAAACCTGAAATGGCAGGGATGCATGTTTACTCAGATGGAGCACTAGTTGATGAAAGAGGAGAATATGGATCATCTTCATCTACATCTAACCATTCATCTAAATATGTAGGTTTTGATGGTGTGCCAGAACCTATGACTAATTTTGAATAAATGTCTAAGACATTTTATGTAAATGATATTTGCATAGTATACTTGAAATAAATATTTTGACTTCCATATGATCTTACCTGAATTTATGAGTCATTTCTATGTTTGTTGGATTATTTGTTTTAATTATGAAGAATTCATCTCTTTATAATATCCTCAATGCAATAATTAATTACAAAAATAATTTATGTCATATTCAATATACCAAAGTGATATTTTGATTAAAAGTAAAAAAATATTAGAAATTAATGTTGAATTTTTAAATTATGCATTGAAATTGCCATGATATTATTTATTGTTATCATTTTTGATATTTTTTATTAAAAGTAAAAAAATATTAGAAATTAATGTTGAATTTTTAAATTATACAGTGATATTTCCATAATATTATTTATTGTTAACATTTGGTATAAGATACTTTTTAAAAGGTTGAAAATTTAATGCCTCATTGAAAGGGGACACTTCGTTTTGATGGTTGGTTTTGATGGTGGATTTTTAGGTTTTTGTTGCAATAAGATAACTTGTCTTAGGTTAATATTTGAAAATATCTATACATTTAGCCTTTAAAACAAAAATTACTCTTGGAATAACGAAACTTTCATTTACTTATTCATTTTTTAAAATTGTTTCAGTCGTATAATTTGTCCATAATTTCATGGTTCAAATATGTTAAAAACTTAAGATTTTTAATTCCATGGTTGAAAACTTGTCAAAATATTAAGGTTTTTCTGAGTTATGATATTTTATCTTTAATGCTATGGTTGAAAACAATTACAATTTTAGGGTTTTTTTAGAGTCAAGATATTTTATCTTTAACAATATGGATGAAAATTGTTGCAAGTTATAAGGCTTTGAGACATGATATTTTTATATTTAACATTATGTCTCAAAATTGTTCAAATTTTACAATTTTTCAAAGTCCTAATATTTTATCTTTAATTCCACTGTTAAAAAGTGTCAAAATTGAGAGTCGGTTCTTTTTGTTATTCCAACATCAACACTTTTTGTTTTGAGGGTGTTTTTTCAATCATCTTTTCAAAAAAAAAAAGGTTTTTAATAGAATGTTGAAAATTTACCCTAAAAAAAACATCGTTCTGGAATACACAGTTTTCTTGTTAGGGGTGTTTTTCATGTTTCCTTGGCATTTTTGGGCTAGATTTCTCATTTTGAGGTAATAGTTCTCATTTGGTCAGTAACTTTGTTATAGCTACAACAAATCCATTTTTCTCTTTTTTCCTCCAATTTTTGTGATGTCAACCTTGGAAGGCTAGGAGAAACAACGCTTCCTCGTTGCCATAATTTTTCTTTCAACTTTTCTTGCCACCCTGAATGCCTTCTCCAATGAATCAGGTTCCCAAATGTGAACCTCATGTTGGATTTTGTATTTTAAAGTCCCTATGAAGACACAAAAACTATGCTCCTCTAGAATATTTGTTACACTGATATTCAATTTTTGGAATTCCTCAATGTGCTCTACTTTCAAACCTTCCATGTCCATTATCAAACCATCCATATTAGCTTCCATGTCTTCTTTTAAACTATCCATGTCACATTTAGTTTCTCTTTGTGAGGGTGAAATGTCTTGCACTTAGTCCTGTAATTTTGATATATCATGTTGCATTTCTTCCTCTTCATGCGCCGTAATAGAGTTTTCTGAGGGCTTAATGGGTGTGGAATTATTTTGTTTGAGAGTAAATTTAGAACCCAATACTTATATCTATGCTTTGTTATTCCCTTGGAATCACTTCGAACTGATTTTTCAACCAAAATTTATGTAATTTTAAAAATCATACACACCCTTTTCATTCTTTTAGGAGTTCTATCTTGCAACGGTTGTAACTCTGAAATTTTAGATATTTAAGGTCTGAAGTTTTGTCCTGTTGTAGCCCTATGAATCTTCTTTCCAATTCCACAAGTCATGCCAATATTGTATTCTTCAATACAAATTTATTCGAAATCTCCCACAATGATATGATTTTGGACTAGTTCAGTAGAAAAAATTTGTATGAGATGCCATGACTCTTTGTTTCAATATTTGGCCTTGAAATTGATACGGGAAAGACTAAAGTCCATTATTTCAGCCACTTTTTACAGAATTCAAATCTAATTCTTGAAGCGAAAGTTATGACAATTTTCCCTAAGTCACATGTTTTATAACCTGCATTTCATGTTCCATATATGCCAACATGTCCGGTCCAATAAGTATCATGTTCACTGGATCACTCCAATTAATAGGAGTATTACAACTTCACCCATACAATTCCTCGAAAGGACTCATCCTCAATGATTCTTGATAGCCATTATTGTAATCAAACTCAACTAATGGAAGGTACTCCTCCCATTTCCTATGTTGGTGCATCGCATACATCATCAGCATGTCCTCCAGGATCCTTTTGACCCTCTCTATTTGTCCATCTGTCTATAGATGATAGGTTGTACTCAAGGCCAACTCTGTCCCCAAAACTACAAACAGTTCCTTCCAAAACTTGGAAGTGAAATTGGCATCCTTGTCTAACACAATCTTCTTCATAACACCATGTAATATAACATTCTCCCTTATGAAGACTTGTTCCACCTCACTAGTTGAATATGTAGTCTTCATTAGAATGATAAAAGCTACCTTACTCAACTTGTCGACCATAACCATGATAGAATCATGTTATATCTCTTTCCTCATAAGACCTATAGTAAAATTCATGAAAATGACCTCCCATTTCCATTCCAGAATTGAATAGGTTATAGTAGCCCACCTAGATGCTTACATTATACCTTTACCTGCTGACAATCCAAACATCTAGCCACGAACTTTGCCACTTCCTTCCTCATATTTGGCCAATATTAGAACTTATTCACATCCATCAATGTCTTCTAATATCCTAGGTGACCTGATTATGGCTTGACATGAAACTCCCTCAAGATAAGCTTCTTGCGCTCACTATCATCTAGCACATAGATCTTGTCCCTAAATCCTACCAAACCATATGTCATGAGACGATAGTCTGCATCCTGATCACCTATACATGTACCTGTACTTTGATGTAACTTGTGCCTGAGCTCCATATACCTGTTATCCTATTGTCTTTCCCATAGGCTCTGATCTTGTAAGTTTGTCCCATAGAAACTGTTAGCCACCTATAAATTTTTGACATAGAAAACAGGTGGCTAAAAATGTTTCTGAGCCTTCAAGAGAAACACTTCCCTTGAAAGTATTTCATTCTTGAAGCCTCCATGTATCTTCTATCCTTTAGAGAAATCTTCACTGCTATCTCCATCTGATAAGCCTCACTGTTTGTGAAAGAGAATGCTTTAAAAGGCCTCCATTTGTCCTGTTTCATCCCCACAAAGCCTCCATCTTCACCGCTTTTTCCCCTCCCAAATTCCTCCAAAATCCCTTCATTGACCCTCTTAATCATCAAAGTCCCCTTTTAAACCTTATATTATCATTTATTTGGTTTTAAAATTCCTTTTTCTGCCTACTGGAACCCCCCACTTGGCCTTGAAAAGCACTAAATTTGGCCGAAAAACACTATTTTTTACACTATATGAGGTTTATCCCCCGAGGGCTTATTATCCTTAACACCCTCCTCCATGGAACCTAAGATATTGTGGTCAGGTGCTTAATAAACCCAAAAACCTCATCAGAGTGCCTTTTCCCTTTGGTTTCCATCGTTCCCGACGTTATGATCTAAATCGACGAGAGTCGTTGATCTCCGGAAATCAACAGTGATTGGGTGCTTTCCATTGCATACCCCTCATTCCATTTGCCGAAACACTGGTGCTTCCACTTTCAATCATAGTCGTTCATTCGTGCAGATCCGACGGTCCATAGTGAACCTGATGCCCCACTTCTACCCGCGCACCTTCCCTCATCGTGTTATCATTTCCACCGTTAGATCTCCCCGCCCCACATCCAACGGTCGATGATCTTATCGTGTTTTTTCTTCGTCCAGGCATAAACGTTCCAAAATCACGCGATAAAAGTGGTTTTGGATTTCCATGTGTCAAGCAATGTATGGAATCGCGTGATTTTTTCCAATTCCACTTACCACTTCCGACCCTGCGCGAAAACCATTCTGGTTTTCCGCTTACCACCTTTTCTCCGCAGCGGGTCCTTTCCATCTTTTGATCCTGGCTGCTCATCATTTTAATCCGACAGCCTATGTTGTATCATGATCTCCATTCATTTTCCTCCATCGCCCTCCAATGATTTCATCGGGAAATCACCACCGTTCATTGACCCGATCGAACGACCATAACATAATATCGCCTCCGCTCATTTTTCCACACCATCTGACCCCGTCAAGCGATATCCACCGTCGATCACAATCCATCTGACGACTCTAATATAATTACACCTCCATTCATTATCCACCAGTCTAACTGTCTAAGCAACTTCACCGGTGAATCCTGACCGTAAATCGCCAATGTCTGATCTAATCGGATGGTCCAGAATCCACCTTGCACCAGATCCCCACCAGCCCGTTCTTCACCATTTCGAACTAGTTTTTCACCATTTTTCTGTTGTGATACACAATTTTCACCACTGATCTCAATCCTCCGCAGGCCTCCACAGCATTCCTCCAACTCCCACAGGTTTTTTCTTAACATTTTTATTATGTTTTTACAGGGTTACAGATGGCGAAAATCACTCTCTGTCTCACAATCACAGACAGGGAAATTTAGAGTGCAGGAAGACATTTCCAGAGCCAAAACGTAGGGAGATACACTGTTAAGAAGGTTTAAGGCATATTTTATTAAAGGAGTAGTGTTAAAACCCTGATCTAAACCCTCATGCGCCATTAAAACCTGCACATGCACCAGAAACAGGTCAGAAGCAACAGCAAAGAGTATCAGAGACAGATTAAGGGATTAAAGCATATTATTGAAGATTAATGCTATAATCCAGTGTTTAAAGGATGAATATACAGATGAAGACCATAAGAATGATTGAGAAGGCTTAATGAAGCCTGGAGCACATAAACAAGTTATATCAGTGCTTTCATATCAACAGACTGTCCTTTTCCCTAATAAGGACACATTCCTATAGCATTCTCCATGCCTCCTCGAGCCCTTAATAGTTAGTACACTGACAGAAGTTTCTAAACTATCAAGACAGCAGTTATGGAAGCATGGAAGACCTGAAAGACCTTCTATCACCTTACTTGTCACATAAAGATAAAACAAAGTACCTACAGTCATAAAGTACTTCAAAGCACATACCTGAAGAGATTGTCAACTTGACAAAGACTTCTAGACCAACCTAAAGAGTAATATGTCAATGCAAAGCCATTAAGCAGAGTGGGCATGAATACCTCCTCCCATTTGTTTTAATGAATCATTTAAGTTCATAGCTACTACTATTCTCACTCACTCTCCTATAAGAACCCCTGTAAATTTCATTGTAAAAGTGTTGGTTGTTGGGATTTTATCAACTATTAGAACTGTTATTGAGGGGAAGTATCTGAGTAGTCTGTAATATAGTAGGTTGGGAAGAGAATTCTGGATTGTAAAAGGCCACTGAGCTCAAAGTATGTGACTAGTTTTGCACATCAATTAATCAAGCAGATTCACAGGATCTTGGTCTATATTATTGGTGATCCTATTCTTACTGTAATTGTTTCCTTTCATGTTTTATCATACTATCCATTATTCTCAGATAAATAACAGCAAGCATAGATTAGGACATACTGTTGGAAGTACCCTAAGTCTCACTGTCAAATCTTTATCTTTATGTTTTCTGCTATTGTGTATCTAAGGGAAAATTCATCATGATTTAACCAGGATAGAAGTTGGCCTGTCCATTCTTACTGATGTATGAATCTAGAGTTGTGTCCTTAGATGTTCTTGTTTGGTTTCAGCTGAAAGAATTGGGAAACTTGGAGATTAGAGCTAGCCCTGTCTCACTAGGTTCCTTTTCCAACAGTTAGCCTTTCGAAGATCCCTTTGAGTTAGTGTCAAAAGCATTGAAGGTTAAAAGTCCTTCTTTAATCTTAGGCCTTACTCTGTGTTTAATCTCAAATGTTTTCTACTGTCTGAAAGTGGTTATGAGGACTGCTGGATTTTTTTCCTTGAGAGTATGCTGAAAGCAGGTCTGGATTTAAATGAAATCTGACCTAATCTTAAGCTACCCTTTGTGTCATTACCGAGAGTTTCCTTTGAAGTGTGTCAAAGCAGGATAGGTTCAAATTCCTTACTTGATATCA
Organism: Pinus albicaulis; assembly: GCA_034641835.2. Classification (NCBI taxonomy): domain Eukaryota; kingdom Viridiplantae; phylum Streptophyta; class Pinopsida; order Pinales; family Pinaceae; genus Pinus; species Pinus albicaulis. Next base: position 385,773,467 of record CM076580.1, on the reverse strand, counting down.
AGATGCACTCTTCTTTCTTTCCTTTCACCCATTCTTAATGTTCCATTCCACCATCTATCTAAAACCTTTGGTATAGATAACTTTCCCTATGGAAACCCTTGGATAGTTGTTATGCAAGTAATCCCCTTTCATGACTCCATAGCCCAATGGATTAACCTTTCTTTTGACCTATCTTCCCATGTTGAAACATCCTTCTATTCATTTCCTTCTTTACTTCCATAACCTTCTCAGTAAATGATCTCCAACCAAACAAACAAATCAAAAACCCATGTGCTTCATAACTAGCCTAATACCTTACCTTGAACTCCAAAGATATATCATTCTTTGCATTTATAGAGAGATCCCTCTCTGGATCCAGGAGGGCTAGATCCTGAGATCTAAAAGTGGTTTGATGTTGTCTCATCATTTGGTATTGCCAAATCTTCCAAATCATGGGAACCACAACAGGAACTTAAGTTTCTATATGATTCACATGTACTTTCTTGCTAAGATCATTTTCAACCTTGTTCTCATTTCCATTGATGTATCTTATCTCGAAATCAAACTCACTAAGGGTGGTCAGCCATCTAGATTTCCTAGCATTCAGATTTGGTTCGTAAAATACATACCTAAAACCATTTTGATTGCTCATCAGTAAAAATCTCTTGCCAAGAAGATAGTGCATCCACATATTCAAATCATGAATAATCATTGCCAACTCAATATCATGTGTTAGATAGTTATGTTTGTGCTCATTCAATTTTTTGGACTCATAGAATACCACCTATCCCTCTTGCATAAGGACTCCAGCAAGTCCTCTTTTACAAGCATATGTACACACTACGAACTCTTTATCTGGATCTGCGATCTTAAGAACTGGAGCATTGGTCAACAACTATTTCAGTTTCTCAAAACTAGTTTCACATTCTTCTGTCCATTCAAACTTATTACCTTTCCTCTAAAAATATGTAAAAGGATATGCAATGTGTGACAAGTTCCTGATGAACCTCCTGTAATAAATTTATAATCCCATAAATGATCTGACTTCCTCCAAATTATTAGGAGCTACCCACTCCATGATGGACTTTATCTTTTCCAGATCTATTGATGCCTTCCTTGGAAATAGTATGTCCCAAAGTGTACCTTTTTCTAAAGGAAAATGAACTTTGTAAGCTTAGCATATAACTAATTCTCTCTTAGGAATCTCAACACTACTGATAAATTCTCGGCATTCTATTCCTCATTCTAAGAAATAAATAAATAAAGAAAGTAATTTTAACATCCACGAGGCTACAAATAGCCTATGGGATAGATTGCTTCTCCATCTGGCTCTTGTAATTAGCCCTTTTCCTGTCGAGTTTTATAATAAATTCTCCCAACTTCTCGACAAACTCTTCGTTGACTAGATTATCCCAAGGGCTAGGTGCCAGAATACCTGCATAATTTTCCCTACTATATTTGAAGGCCTCACATTCTAAAATGAAATTTTTTTTCTGTTTCCAATTTTCTGGAAGTGCAAAAAATACATACTCTTTCCTCCCACATTTCTTTTGGCATTTTCCAGTGCCCTATTTCACAACAGCGTTGATGATAATTAGTCCTTAATTCAGCAATAATAATTTTAGATCTACAAGAAATATTGGCACCTATGTATGCTTTTTGTTGATGATCATGAGTGGGGTTAAACTCTTCAATGTAGTACTTCTTCTTTCTCCCTAAATATTTCTCCTAGGTACATTTGTGGAACTTGTCCATAAAAAGAAAATTTATCTCTTTACTATTTTTAGGACACATGCTTAAGAAAATACCCCATTTACTAAACCATTTGATATTTTTCCTCAACCAAGTCTTCTTTCTTTTGCACAATCTGTCATTAAACACAGCCTTAGGTCATATACCCTCTTCCATTTGCCCAATTTTTTCAAATATCTTATGACCCACACCATAGAAATTGCTTCAAAAGGAGCAGCCCATGTTTCACTTAATAAGATATCATAAGAAACTGCACTTTTAATTTTTAATTTGTTTGTAATCAAACGCTTCTAAATTTTCTCAATTTGTTTCCATTGCATATCGGTTGTGCTACTGGCCCACAATTCACAATTGTAGAGAATCACTGGAATCACTAGAAGCCCAAAAAGAGTTAGAGTGGTTTTCCAGTCCCACAAATCCGCCTCTCTACACCTGTTTTGAAGAGCATAAAATGCTTTCCAACCCCCCAAAGTTTTTTTCTTTCTACAACCATCCCAATTTAAATTTCTGTTAAAGTCAATTCTGAGGTATTTGTAGTCTGCAACTTCTTCCATAATGTTTCCTTCAAAGTAGAACTTATGCTAATTATGCTTTCTTTTGTTAGAGAAAACCACTACTTTAGTTTTTCTAATATTGACTTGCATCCCCACCCTTCTACAGAAATGCTCAAGGGAACGTAAGTGCTCTTTCAAACCAATAGTCGATTTAGCAATAAGTATAAGGTCATATGTGTAAAAAAGAAGCCTTATAACGAACTTTCTCAAATGGAAACCATCACCCCCTTGATAATTTAGCCACTCGTCAAGCCTCTCAATATATAAACCAAAGAGGGTAGGAGACAAAGGGAAACCTTGCTTGACCCCGATATCACTTCTAAAACTTTCAGAAATCCCTGCTGAAGTTCTAATTTTGACTTTCACCTCTTCGTATAGTTATGCACAGCTGCTTTCAGATGCCTAGGGACCCCGAGTTCCTCCATTCTACACCAAATCTTATCCCTAAGAACCCTGTCAAAGGATTTTCTGAAAACAACAAAGCAACAAAAAAAAATTTCCTTTTTTTCCCGAACTTTTTCAATGATGTGCCTTAAAGTTATACAATGATCAACTGTGGAATGTTTAGGTCTAAAACCCTCGTTCCCTCTAGCACGTTTATCTCTTTCTTCTACCCACTTGCTGATTTTATTTTCTAACATGCTTCCAAATAACATTGCAAACAAGGGGTTTATCATTATGGTTCTATAATTGGAGGGATTATTGACGTCACCACTCTTGTAAAGAGGTATTTTCGTACTAGTTGTCCAATCTGAGGGGAACCCCTGCTATATGATGTTGTTGAAAATTTTAGTGATGTGAGGTGAAATAATTTTTAAGCCCCACTTTAGATACTCTGCTTGGAGTTCAGCTAAGTCTTTTGCTTTTCCAGCACCCAAATTCTTGATACCCATCTCTGCCTCTTGCACCATGAAGAGTTTTGTGTCTGTGCTGACCAAGGGAGGAGGTTAAACCTTGGTATCCTTCTCATAAAGTTGATCCAGGTGGATATTGGTGGCCACCCACCTATTCCATTTGGACCCGCACCATCAGTTCTTTCCGTTCTTTCAGTTTTTCACTTTCAGTACAGCTTAATATTTTTAGCAGGTTGTCGGTTCCTAAACTTTTGGAGTTGTTTGGAGGCCCTAATGAGCCACGTGGTTATTAGTTACCACCTACCTATTCCATTTGGACCCCCACCATTGGTTCTTTTAGTTTTTCAGTTTCGGCACAACTTACTATTTTTATCATTTTTCCGGGTCCTGAACATTTGGAGATGTTTTGAGGCCCTAAACAATGCTTTTTGGGAAAACAGGGAGCAACATGGGTCCATAGACCAATGTTGATCACACCAAAATTTGTACTCCTTGGATAGATCTTTCTAACGAGATATGATGCGCATCAAATGAAGATCGTATGCCAAAGTTACGTCTCCGAGAAGTTGAAACACCAATTTACCCAAACGGGGCCCATAGTTTTGGCGCTTCGTCTCATACGGTTAGGTTTTTGGATGTTTATGGTTTTGCATTCTTTATCAACAATAAATAGGCCTTCAAGCCTCATTGTAACATAGTTTAGAGGCATGTCCTCCACATCACTTATTAGAGATAAGCTACCATCGCCCTAGCTAGTTTATTTCCATTCTCTCTGTAAACATCTTTCAGTTATTTGATATTAATGAAATAAAGCATTATTTCCACTGCGTCTCTGTGTTTATTTCTATTTCTGTATTTTATTGTGTTCCTGTATAAATCTAGATCAGTGGTATCAGAGTGTTCTACTCTTTCTCTGTTTTTATTTGCATGTCCCCAACAAGATCAGGGTATAAGGAGTTAGGGCTCAATTTGGTTGAACCCTTGCAAGATCAGCCTCGCAAACCCTGACGACCTCCCATGGCGGAATAAAAGAAAAACAAGGGAGCAGGGGATCCTATAAAAATATTGCTTGAGGAGGCCCTCAAGAAACAAAGGAACTCGATGATGGATAATTTTTCTCAAATCCTTCAATGGCTGCCCACCTACGGCCCATCTGCATTCAACAGTCACTCTGGAGGCACCACACCCTTCAAGGTACAAGTAAACTTTGACATTCCTGTATTTGAAGGCCAAATAGATGCAGATGTCATAGATAGATGGTTGAATTTGCTAGAAGGGTATTTCTTGGTCCACGATTTCTCCAACCGAGAAAATATTATTTTTTCACTCCTCAAAGATGCCCCCCATGTCAAAGATTGGTGGGAAACCTACTGTGAGCAAAAGGACGAGGGGGAACCCTCTTTGTTCTTGATCGCACCCACTTGGAATTAATTTCAAGACAACATCAAGGAAAAATATTACCCCGTGGGGAGCTATGAGGACAAGTACATCCAATGGACCATGTTGCGACAGCAAAGGGATCAAGATGTGCACGAACTTACGAACTTGTTCCATACCCTGTGCTAAAAGTTGTGTATTGAAGATTCAGAGAGAAATTTGTTACTCAAGTACCGTAGCTGTCTGCATAGACACATTCATGAGGAAAGGGAGTTCCTCGACATTACCTTGCTTGGCACAGCATATCGCTATGCCGCCAAGATTGAGCAGAAAATTTAAGCAGAAGAAGAGAAATTTTGGACCGCGAATCCGAAGCCAGGGAAAGGCGCCCCCGAACCATAGAACAAGGGGCAGAGCCAAAGGGGGGTGACTCATAACCCGACCACAAATCCAAAGAAGGACACGGGGAATTGGTGTGAATTCCATAACAGCCCCACTCACAGCACAACAGAGTGTCGGGCCAAACAGTCACCGGTGGCTGAACTGAAGGCACCTGAATCAGATGCATGTTCTGATCCTGAGCCAGAACTAGACCTGAGAGATGAAAAAGGGAAGAATATCATTGATGCGGACCCCAGTGTCATTGTAGCCACCACCAAGATCCAGAGGGAGGATCGTGAGTATCCAGAGGAGGGGGAGCACCTCTTCCATTCGCAGATGTGGGTGAAGGGTTCTCCATTGCAATTTCTTGTCGATAGCGGAACCCAAAAGAACCTCCTTTCAATAGAGGTCATGAAGCAGCTCAGCCTACCGACCATAGCACACCCGCAGCCATATACCATCGGGTGGCTTCACCCAGGGAGAGATCTACGTGTCCGCCAATAGTGCCACCTTCCGTACAGCATCAAGCCATTCACGGATAATGTATTGTGTGATCTTGCTCCTCTTGATGTAGCTGATGTATTATTGGGCCAACCATACTTGTGGAGGCGACATGTTGTGTATGAATCTAGGCCTCATGTTGTCATTATTACTTTTGGAAATAGCTTGTACAAGATAGCAGAGGTAATACCACCTCCCGCCATCTCTTTGACTACTACAAAACAACGCTGTAAGATTGTTTCCCAAACAAGGAAATTTATTTTCATTACCATTCGCCCACAATGAAAGAAGAATATTGTTGCCACAACCTCAAAATAGGGCTCCCCTTCACAACAGCAGTAGATGGACAAAGGTGTGGAGGAATACGAAGACATTTTCTCCTCACCCATAGAAATTCCTCTACATTATCTGAACAACCACTCCATTGATCTGACCCCCGACGCACCGCCGCCTGATATTTCGATAACACATGCAATTACACAGACAAAATCCACACATGTACTGTCTGAGGAAACCAAATTTATTGAACACATCCAGCACGTCCACCAGCAATTCCATAACATCCTGGACAAATCCAATACAAAGTTCAGCAAAATTTGCCTCTCATGGAGGAATTTAATGCAATGGGGACTATTGCTTCCTAAGGAGGAAGGAAAGGTCCAGGTGGATATTGGTGGCCACCCACCTATTCCATTTGGACCCGCACCATTAGTTCTTTCAGTTTTTCACTTTCAGAACAGCTTACTATTTTTAGCAGGTTATCGGTTCCTGAAATTTCAAAGTTGTTTGGAGGCCCTAATGAGCCACGTGGTTATTGGTGGCCACCCATATTTTCCATTTGAACCCCCACCATCGGCACAACTTACTATTTTAAGAAATTTTTCGGGTCTTGAACTTCCGGAGCCATTTTGAGGCCCTAAATGATGTTTTTTTGGAAAACCAGGAGCAACATTGGTCCAACACCAAAAGTTGTACTCCTCGAATAGATATTTCTAACGAGATATGATGCACATCAAACGGTGATCGTATGCCAAAATTATGTCCCCAGGAATTTGAAACACCAATTTACCCAAACAGGGCCCATAGTTTTGGCGCTTCATCTCCTATGGTTAGGATTTTGGATGTTTGTGGTTTTGCATTATTTATCAACAATAAATAGGCCTTCGAGCCTCATTGTAACACATTTCAGAGGCATGTCCGCCACATCTCTTCTCAGAGATAAGCTACCATCGCCCTAGCTAGTTTATTTCCATTCTGTCAGTAAACATATTTCAGTCATTTGATATTAATAAAATGAAGCATTATTTCCACTGCGTCTCCATTTTTATTTCTATTTCTATATTTTATTGCGTTCTTGCATAAATATGGATCAGTGGTATCAAAGTGGTCTGCTCTTTCTCTGTTTTTCTTTGCATGTCCCCAACGAGATTAGGGTATAAGGAGTTAGGGCTCGATCTGGTTGAACCCTTGCAAGATCAGCCTCACAAACCTCAACGACCTCCCATGGCAGAAGAAAAGAAAGACGAGGGAGCAGGAGATCCTATAAAAATATTTCTCGAGGAGGCCTTCAAGAAACAAAGGAACACGACGATGGATAATTTTTCTCAGATCCTTCAATAGCTACCCACCTATGGCGCATCTGCATCCAACAGCCACTCTGGAGGTGCCACACCCTTCAAGGTATAGGTAAATTTTTAAATTCATGTATTTGAAGGCTAGATAGATGCAAACGCCATAGATAGATGGTTGAATATTCTAGAAGGGTATTTCTTGGTCCACTATTTCTCCGACCGAGAAAAGATTATTTTTGCACTCCCCAAAGTTGCCCCCCATCTCAAAGATTGGTGGGAAACCTACTGTGAGCAAAATGGACAAGGGGGAACCCTCTCTGTTCTCGACCGCACCCACTTGGAATTTTTTCTGAGACAGCATCAAGGAACAATATTGCCCCATGGGGAGCTATGAGGACAAGAACATCCAATGGACCATGCTACGGCAGAAAAGGGATCAAGATGTGCACGAACTGACGAATTTGTTCCATACCCTGTGCACAATTTTGGGTATTAAAGATTCATAGAGACATTTGGTGCTCAAGTACCACAGTTGTCTGCATAGACACATTCATGAGGAAATGGATTTCCTCAACATTACCTCTCTTGGCACGGCATATCGCTATGCCGCCAAGATTGAGCAAAAATTTTAGCAGAAGAAGAGAGATTTTGGATCTGTGAATCCGAAGCCAGGGAAAGGCAACCCCAAACCACAGAAAAATGGGTAGAGCCAAAGGGAGGTGACTCATGACCCCACAAAAAATCCAAATAAGCACACGGGGAAGTGGTGTGAATTCCATAACAGCCCCACTCATAGCACAACAGAGTGTCGGGCCAAACATTCACTAGTGGCCGAACTGAAGGCACCCAAATTAGATGCATGTTCTGATCCTAAGCCAGAACGAGACCAGAGAGATGAAAAAGGGAAGCAAATCATTGATGCAGACCCCAGTGCCATTGTTTCCACCACCAAGATCCAGAGGCAGGATCCCAAGGATCCAGAGGAGGGGGAGCACCTCTTCCATTCACAGATGTGGGTGAAGGGTTCTCCACTGAAATTTCTTGTCGATAGTAGAACCCAAAAGAACCTCATTTCAGCAGAGGTCGTGAAGTAGCTCGGCCTACCGACCATATCACACCCGCAGCCATATACCATCGGGTGGATTCACCCAGGGAGAGATTTGCGTGTCTACCAACAGTGTCACCTTCCGTACAACATCAAGCCATTCACGGATGAGGTATTGTGTGATGCTGCTCCTCTTGATGTAGCTAATGTATTATTGGGCCAACCATACTTGTGGAGGCAGCATGTTGTGTATGAATCTAGGCCTCGTGTTTTCATTATTACTTTGGAAAATAGCCTGTACAGGATACCAGAGGTAATACCACCTCCTACCATCTCTTTGACTACCGCAAAACAACATAGTAAGATTGTTTCCCAAATAAGGAAATTTACTTGCATTACCATTTTCCCACAAGGAAAGAAGAATATTATTGCCACAGCCTCAAAAGAGGACTCCCTTGCATAGTAGCAGCAGATGGACAAAGGCGTGGAGGAATACGAAGACATTTTCTCCTCACCCATAGAGGTTCCTCTACACTTTCTGGACAAGCACTCCATTTATCTGACCCTCGATAAACCACCACCTGATATTTCCATAACTCATGTGATTACACAAACAAAATCCACACATGTACTGTCTGATGAAACCAAATTTATTAAACGCATCCAGCACGTCCACGACATCTTGGAAAAATCCAATACCATGTTCAGCAAAATTTTCCTCTCATGGAGGAACTTAATGCAATGGGGACCATTGCTTCCTAAGGAGGGAGGAATGATCCAAGTGGATATTGGTGGCCACCCACCTATTCCATTTGGACCCGCACCATCAGTTCTTTCAATTTTTCAGTTTCAGCACAACTTACTATTTTTAGCAGGTTGTCGGTTCCTCAACTTTCGGAGCTATTTGGAGGCCTTAATGAGCCACGTGGTTATTTGTGGCCACCCACCTATTCCATTTGAACCCCCACCATCAGTTCTTTCATTTTTTTAGTTTCAGCACAACTTACTATTTTTAGCAATTTTTTAGGTCCTGAACTTCCATAGCCGTTTTGAGGCCCTAAACAATCTTTCTTGGGAAAAATGGGAGAAACATCAATCCATGATGTTGCTCACACCAAAATTTGTAATCCTTGGATATATATTTCTAACGAGATATGATGTGTGTCAAACAGAGATCGTATGCCAATGTTACATCCCCGGGAAGTTGAAACACCAATTTAACCAAACAGGGCCCATAGTTTTGGCGCTTCATCTCCTACGGTTAGGTTTTTGGATGTTTATGGTTTTGCATTCTTTCTCAAAAATAAATAGGCCTTTGAGCCTCATTGTAACACAATTCAAAGGCATGTTTTCCAATTCTCTTCTCAGAGATAAGCTACCATCACACTAGCTAGTTTATTTCCATTATGTCTGTAAACATATTTCAGTTATTTGATATTAATGAAATGAAACATTATTTTCACTGTGTCTCTATGTTTATTTCTATTTCTGTATTTTATTGCATTCCTGCATAAATCTGGATCAGTGGTATCAGAGTGGTCTTCTCTGTCTCTATTTTTCTTTGCATGTCCCCAACGAGATCAAGGTATAAGGAGTTAGGGCTTGATTTGGTTGAACCCTTGCAAGATAAGCCTCGCAAACCCAAACGACCTCCCATGGCGGAAGAAAATAAATATGAGGGAGCATGAGATCCTTTAAAAATATTGCTCGAGGAGGCCCTCGAGAAAGAAAGGAATGCGATGGTGGATAATTTTGCTCAGATCCTTCAACGGTTGCCCACCTATGGCGCATCTACATCCAACAGCCTCTCTGGAGGCACCACACCCTTCAAGGTACAGGAAAACTTTGACATTCATGTATTTGAAGGCCAGATAGATGTAGACATCGTAGATAGATGGTTGAATTTTCTAGAAGGGTATTTCTCGGTGCACGATTTCTCCGACCGAGAAAATATTATATTTTCACACCTCAAATTTGCCCCCCATGTCAAAGATTGGTGGGAAACCTATTGTAAGAAAAAGGACGAGGGGAACCCTCTCTATTCTCGGCCACACCCACTTGGAATTCATTTTGAGACAGCATCAAGGAACAATACTACCCCGTGGGGAGCTATGAGAACAAGTACATCCAATGGACCATGTTGTGGCAGCAAAGAGATCAAGATGTGCACGAATTGACGAATTTGTTCCATACCCTGCACACAAAGTTGGGTATTAAAGATTTAGAGATAAATTTGGTGCTCAAGTACTGTATCTATTTACATAGACACATTCAGGAGGAAATGGAGCTCCTCAACATTACCTCGCTTGGCACGGCATATCGCTATGCCACCAACATTGAGTAGAAATTTAAGCAGAAGAAGAGAGATTTTGGATCCACGAATCTGAAGCCAGGGAAAGGCGCCCCCGAACCATAGAAAAATGGGAAAAGAAAAATGGGGGTGACTCATAACCCCACCACAAATCCAAATAAGGACACGGAGAAGTGGTGTGAATTCCATAACAGCCCCACTCACAGCACAACAGAGTGTCAGGCCAAACAATCACTGGTGGCCGACCTGAAGGCACCCGAATCAGATGCATGTTCTAATCCTAAGCCAAAACCAGACTAGAGAGATGGAAAATGGAAGAAAATAATTGATGCAGACCCCAGTGCCATTGTTTCCACCACCAAGATCCAGAAGGAGGATCTCAAGGATCCAGAGGAGGGGGAGCACCTCTTCCATTTGCAGATGTGGGTGAAGGTTTCTCCGCTGCAATTTCTTGTCAATAGTGGAACCCAAAATAACCTCATTTTAGCAGAGGTCATGAAGCAGCTCAGGCTACCAACCATAGCACACCCACAGATGTATACCATCGGGTGGCTTCACCCAAGGAGAGATTTGCACATCCGCCAATAGTGTCGCCTTCCATACAGCATCAAGTGATTCACGGATGAGGTATTGTGTGATATTGCTCCTCTTGATGTATCTAATGTATTATTGGGCCAACCATACTTGTAGAGGTGACATGCTATGTATTAATCCAAGCCTCGTGTTGTCGTTATTACTTTGGGAAATAGCTTGTATAGGATACCAGAGGTAATACCACCTCTTACCATCTCTTTGACTACTGCAAAACAACGCAATAAGATTGCTTCCCAAATAAGGAAATTTATTTGCAGTACCATTCGCCCATAAGGAAAGAATAATATTGTTGCCACAACCTCAAAATAGGGCTCCCTTGCACAGCAACAGCAGATGGAAAAAGGCGTGGAGGAATACGAAGACATTTTCTCTTCACCCATAGAGGTTCCTTTACACTGTCTGGGCAAGCACTCCATTGATCTGACCCCCGGCGCACCATTGCCTTATATTGCCATAACTCATGTGATTACATAGATAGAATCCACACATGTACTGTCTGAGGAAACCAAATTTATTGAACGCATCCAGCACGTCCGCCAGCAAGTCCACAACATCCTGGACAAATCCAATACCAAGTTCAGCAGAATTTTCCTCTCATGGAGGAACTTAACACAATGAGGACCATTGCTTCCTATGGAGAGAGGAATGATCCAGGTGGATATTGGTGGCCACCCACCTATTCCATTTGGACCTGCACCATCAATTCTTTCAGTTTTTCACTTTCAACACAGCTTACTATTTTTAGCAAGTTGTCGGTTCCTGAACTTTCGGAGCTGTTTTGAGGCCCTAATGAGCCACATGGTTATTGGTGGCCACCCACCTATTCCATTTGAACCCCCACCATCGGTTCTTTCAGTTTTTCAGTTTCGGCACAACTTACTATTTTTAGCAGTTTTTCGGGTCCTGAAATTCTGGAGCCGTTTTGAGGCCCTAAACGATGTTTTTTGCGAAAACCAGGAACAACATGGGTCTATTCATCAATTTTTCTTACATAAAAAGTTTTAATCCTTGGATAGATCTTTCTAACGAGATATTATGCGCGTGAAATGGAAATCATATGCCAAAGTTACGTCCCCGGGAAGTTGAAACACCAATTTACCCAAACGGGGACCATAGTTTTGTCACTTCATCTCCTATGGTTAGGTTTTTGGATGTTTATGGTTTTTCATTATTTCTCAACAATAAATAGGCCTTAGAGCCTCATTATAACACATTTCAGAGGCATTTCTGCCACATCTCTTCTCATAGATAAGCTACCATCACCCCAGCTAGTTTATTTCCATTCTGTTTGTAAACATATTTCAGTTATTTGATATTAATGAAATGAAGCATTATTTCCACTACGTCTCTGTGTTTATTTATATTTTTGTATTTTATTGCGTTCCTGCATAAATCTAGATCGAAAGTCATCTTGCATAGTCTAACCATTCAGAATCTATAATGTTGTTTACAATTTGCACCTTTTTCGGTTGGAGCTCCTTCCAGTATAATTTGGGGTTATTTTTCCCAAGGAAGATTAGTTCTTCTCACCTTGAAACCATGAAATCATCCTTTTTCTTTCTTAATATTTTCTTGTACGCTTTGAGCTTTATCTTATCCTTGCTTGATTCCTTCCACATTCTCCTTGCCTTTTTGCATTCCTCGTCAAACCAAGCATTAACCGAAAAGTAATTTGTTTCAGACTTCTTAATTTTTTCTCTTTTTCACTCATCAAGTGCGCTTTGAATTAAATGTGTTAATTCGTGACTACGAAGGCCATGAAATGGGATTCCCTCCTTCTCGAAGAGCCTCTCTAGCGTTATTTTGAAGGTATTACAATTCTCTGGATTCAAAATAATTATGCCTTTTGGGGGATTTTGTTGAAAACACTGAGTTTTTGACCCTAGTTGTTTCTTTCCCGTCCAAGAGAGACTTAAATAAAGTGGCTTGTGATCTGATTTTAAGTCCCAAATTTGATCTGCAATCAACACTGTCTCCATTTTCTCACACAAACTATGCGAGAAAATTACATAATCTACTACACTTTCTCCATTGTAAGTATTGCAAGTGAAATTACCTGACTTTTCCCACCTAGTCAAACCATTACAAATGACTAAATCAAAATCCCCACATAGCGTAAGCAATTGTTCTCCAAAGAGATTGCAGTCTTTATCCTCTAAATTTCTTTCCCACTGATGATTACTCTCTTTTGTAAGCCAGATAGGGTCACAGACTTCTTTACAACAAAGAATGCTAGCTTGTTCACCTGCAGTTCTAGCATTGAAATCCCCCACTATAAGGACTTCACCTTGTTGATAATATATTGCAATATCTGATTTTATGGTTGCAAAGGTATCTTTGTGGTCAAGCCCTCTACTTTTGTAGATGTTGGAAACTTGTGGCGCAAAAATAGCATGTTGTAATTCTGATTTGATTTCAATTTTCTGATATTTTAAGCCAGACAAATTGCTTATTTGGGTCTTCTTTTTCTATTTGAATGAAACAACCTTCTTTTTCTCTCACTAATACCATGATACCCCCGTGCGCTTTGCCATTCCCTGATGCCTTGTTCCATACTGCTACCTTCCAGTACCCTTCAAACAAAGGTGTCTTTCACCCTTCATTCTCATGTGTTTCTATGAGGAAAATTATGTGTCTAACTTCCGCAATAGGCCCCAACCCAGGTCCTCATATCCATGTGTAACCCATACAGTTCCAACAAACTAATCTTAAGGAAACCTGGTGTGACTTGATTGCTATTTGTTTTGATATGCAATACTCATAGTTGAGTCTTTGTCCCTGCTTGCCCAAATTTTCCCTACTTCCTCATTTCTTGTTGAAGGGTTTGTTGCCTCTTCTTTGTTATTGTTTTTCTGCCTTGTTTTGGAAGGAGAACCAAATTTCGCTATCACATATTTACTTTATAAATCCATGCTCTCTTTCCCTCATCTCTTGCTGCCCTAACTTTTGTCATTTCGTTCCTCCTTTCCTCTTGTTGTCTTACAGTTAAATCTTCTTCTAGAAAAAATCGAGAACCCTTCAAGAGATGATTCTCGCTTAGAATGATATATTTATCACGCATGCTAGGCATGATGAATTTTATGGGCCTAGCTCTCTCACCGCTTAGCTTACCTACTCTCCATGCTTGGCATATTTTTCCTTGCCATTGCAGCTTGTCTTTCAAGAAGTCTCTTGCAAGGTCAAGAGTACATTCATTTTTCCCATAATATTTCACCCCTTTAATAATTATATTTGTTCCTCTATCTTTTCTTTCCTTGCTTTATCTATCTTGCATGCTTTCAACCTGAATGTTTGTTTCTCCTTCCCTCTTTGCAGAATTTCTAATAACTTGAGCTCAGGTTTTGGAGATTTTTGTGGAATCTCCTTTCCTTTCTTCCCTTGATGTCTCTTCATGGTTGTCTATTTGGGCAACTACTTTCCCCTTATCCTCTGATGTTTTCGCATTCATCGCCTCTATATTCTCCACTGCAAATTTCTTCATGTTTCGCAGCTCCACCTTCATGCGTTGCCATTCTGCCTTCCCTATCAAGAGAGCTTCCTGTAGCAATAACACTTGCTCCTCCAGAACTTTGTTGCTTTTTGCTAAAGCCTGGTTTTCAGATTTTATTAATATATTGATTGTATAATCTCTTTCCTGCTCTTTAGCTTCTACTACCTCCAACCTCTTTTTTACATTTAAAATTTCTTTCACATAAAGATCAGATGACCAAATGAGAGGTGTGGATGTGGGACTATATAAGACAGAATCATCAATGACTTTTCCTTTTCCTTTGGACTTGTTGTTTCCATATGCTTGCAAAGAGGCCTTGTTTGAATGTTTTTTCTTGTGAAGGACATGAGTACTTTCACTTTGAGACCTTTTTTTCTTTGTCTTCTCCCATTTTGGACTAGCTAGTCTTCATTTTAAAATGCCTCGATACTGTTTAGCGTTGACCCAAACCCACTTCCCAACTTTGGATGATGAGGCAATTTTCACTTTCCCTATATCATTTTATTCCACGGGTTATGAAGTTTCTTGTCCCATTATCAAATAAATATTGAATGTTGAATGCACAGTTCAGCTATGTTTTATGCTTCTTATTTCCTTACTTTTTACTAGAAACAGTGTGTGAGTTCAGAATTCCATGAATGGTTTTCTCCATTGAAATGCCAATAAGTTTCTCCAGACATAAAATACCCTATAATTTACCAGCTTCTACATTCATTGCTCATTCTTCCAAAAAAAAATCTGAAATTATGAGTTTAATTTCCATCTGTTCGGCACTTTCTTTGGTAATTTGGTACCAAGATGTCATCAATGAATACAATAACAAACTTGTCCAGATAAGGATGCAACACACTCTTCATCAAACACATAAATGTAGTTGGGGCATTAGTAAAACCGAATCGAACTAAAACAAACTCATAATGCCCATACCTTGTATATTTCCTCTTCTTTGATGTGTACATGATGATATCCTAATCTCAAGTCGATCTTAGAGAACATTTCTACTCCCTTCAAATAATCAAACAACTCATCAATCCTCTACAATGGATACATGTTCTGGATTTTCACCTTGTTCAGCTACCTGTAATCAATGCACAACCTGAGAATATCATCCTTCTTCGTTACGAACAACATTTTTGCACCCCAAGGTGATACGCTCGGCCTAATGTATCCCTTTTCAAGCATTTCGTTCAGCTGCAACTTAAACTCTACTAACTCTAGCATGCTCATATTGTAAGGTGCCTTTTATGCTATTGTTTCCACTCATAACAACTCAATATAAAATTACACTTCCCTATGAGGAGGTAACTCTGGAATCTTTGATAGAAACACATCCTAAAACTGCTGCAACAAAGGATATCTTTGGAAGATTTCTGCATCCTCAACATCCTTACCCTTGTCACTGGAAACATGCACTGCAAACATCACACAACCTTTTCTGCAATTACACTTAGCCTTCATGGTGGTGACCATCCTTACTTATGTACGCTTCTTCTTTCCCTGAAAAATTCTCTTTTCTCCATTATCATCCAGGAACTCAATGGCCTTATCATAGCAGTCTACTTTGGTCCTATGAAGGTACATCCAATCCATACCCAAAATCATGTTATATGATCCCAATGGCATTACATTAAAATGTGATTTTGTAGGAATACCATTTAACTCAAATGCATAAGATCTTACCCAATGGTGAACTCTCTTATTAGTACTTGTATCCAACTGCACCAACCAAGATTTTGCATGCACATATTTTCTTAAGCCACACTTATCCACTAGGTTAGGTTTAAAATAACTATAATTAGATACAAGATCAATCAAAATAGAAATAACTTGATCACAAAGCTTACCATCCATATCAATGATAAATTCCTGGTGATCCGCCTGCATGTTGTCCACAACTACATAAATTTGTCAAACGTTATGACCAACAGCCCCAACTGTATGTGCCTCCTGATCACTATAGATCTGGGGTCTAGCACCCTGATACTGTGGACAATCCTTCTTCTGATTATCCTTGCCACATATCCAACATTACAATGGTGCTCTACCATCACCTCTAGTTTTCTACTCTTCAGGATATGATCCATTTCCCTTCTCAACTATATTGAAATTCTTGTAATGAACCACATTTTATTTCTCACCTTCATCTTGAGGTATTCCCCACTTTGGTGGCCATCTTCCTTTAGCTTTCTCACTTCCTTTCGAGTCATTCTTAGGCTCAAAGTTTCATTTTGACTACTCATAACAATTCTTCAACTTTCGAATGGCTTATGCTAGCGATCTAGGCTCATCAAATTCAATCCAGTATTTGTATGCTACTGGCATTCCACTGATGAATCTCTAAACCTTTACCTTCTCCACCTTGAGATAAGGCACATATATCAATAACTCCAAGAACCCACTAGAATAATCATCATCTATCATGGAACCCATCTGCAACTCATAAAACTCCTTAGATATGGCATCATATTACCTCTAAGAGAGGTACTTATTCTTGAAGAGTCTATCAAAATCATCCCAAGTTAAGTCATCCTCCCGAATACCTTTAAAATTATTCACATCCTCCCAGCAGATATATGCTTTCCCTTTAAGACTGAAACTATCTATCTTGGCTTTCATGTTCTATGTATAGCTATGAAATCTGAAGAATTTATTCATCCAAATCAACCATGTCTCTTCATCTTCGTACTTCTTCATCTCTCCATCGAACGTAGGTAGCTTGACTTTCTTGAACTCCTTAGGAAAAATAATCACCCCTCCTATAAGGATGATGATGGTGATGACTATGATGATGTCTCCTGAAAAATAAACTACAATGATTCCCATACATATCAATCCTCATGTCAGGTATGTCCAATGATCTTCCGCCTCTAACTATGTCCCATTTATCCAACCTGTATCTAGACTGAGACCTGCTACCATAAGATCCATTAGTCTTTTCTTCTTTCTCTTGACTGATCCTCACTTGTCCTTGTTTCTAAAAACTCTGAAAATCTCTGAAGAATCATTACATTAACCTCTATCTTCTTTTCATGGGCCCTTGCAAGTCTTTCCTGAGCCTCAACCAACCTTTCATTATCTGTCTACCACCTCTGATCTTTTCCCTCAAGCTCCTCAATGTATCTTCTACACTAGGAGAATACTCATCTCCTTCCTTCCCAGCTGATATATAGGGAGAGTCAAGGTAACTATAGTCTACAATTTTTCTCGTCATCCTTGATTCTCTTTTTCCTGCAAGTATATCATGTCATAAAAACAAATAGATACCAAAAATAACATCCATACCTAATTTTTTTTCAGGGGAGGCTTATCTCATTTGCGAGATCAGTCCACATTAGCATGTACATGTGTAATCATAAACATATCTAGATAATAATCATATAAGCATATACCATCATGCATGAACATACGAATAGTATACCCTGATCTCATGTATGACGACAATAACCTTGACAACATCAGACTTTTCCCTAAAGAGAATGCAAGCACGCTCTAATACCACCTGTAACGCACCTCCCCTATGTTAATTTTTTATAGAGATACATTTTTCTTTATTTTTATAGTTGCATTTCATCAATAACATGTTAAATTCACCCCAAATCAATATATCATTATTAATATCTACATTATTAACCATCAGCATATGCAACTATGTAGAAATAAAAACTACATCATTATAATCTAAGCAGCAGAATGTAAAGGAACAAAGGAAGAGGAGCATGAACACATAGAGACACCAGGATTGGACTGAGACCAGGGAAAAACCAACTATTGGGAAAACCCTTGCAAATTCTTCCTCTTTTACTGTCATCAAATGATTCTACAAAAAAGAGTACAATGATCCATAGATCCATATCTTCACCATATAGAAAACATCTAGCATATGCACAATAAAATTATAAACACACTTCTGTTGAAGAAGCCTGAATATGAGAACTAAAAAGAAATAACATTGGTTGTATCATACTGATGAACATTGTTGATACTGAGTGAGATTGTAGATCCATATTGTAGAAAAATTATCTAAAGCAGATCGATAGATCTGCAGATCCATAATGGTATGAAACCCTGGATACAAATGATCACTGAAATCTCATCCGCATCGGAATATTGTGGGGGATTTATACCTCTACAACCCCATATCTATCAATAAGATATCCATCCACGCATGGGAGCCCATCTCGACCCTAGTATCATATCGAGGAGCCCAATCTCAACCCAGAACCACATAGGGTTATCTCAACCCATCTTATTTCCTACTGATCCTCCCATCAATGACCTTGAATAGTCATGTGGTAAAACACCTGCATCATAACAAACTTGGGTTTTACACCCCAAGTACACTCTCAACTCCTTGGCCAAACGAGGAGTGGTATTCTCGACAATCCCTGCTTGTGGGTATGATGCCAACTGGGGTATACTCTATAAAGGCCAATCAGGGGAGCACCATTCTCCGACCCTATGAAGATAGGGGAGAAGAATCACTAACCCTATGGGTAACAGATAGCGAATACTCCCTATTTTCCAGAGTTACCTCAACCCTAGGATCCCTCTATCTCAATTTCTCGCCCTGGGAGTTCAAATAGGGAGGAATAGTTGGCTCAGTGTCCTTGATCAGCGTTGCTCTCGCATATGGTATCTTTGTATCACAATAGCAGTTGATTCATGTTCATACAGGACATCAAATAAAATTTTATGTTTAGAACATACATAATCATATAAATCATAACAAGATACCAATCACAACAAGATACCATAATCATCCTCCCTCTCGCAGAGGTGTCAATCACAAGCCTAAGCTTGTCTCAAACATTTTCACTATCTCAATGAATGGAAAAATCACAATCCCAACTATATCTATATGGATTCTCCGACATCACAGTGTATCCATGTCTTATCCATATCATGTTCAAATAGCTCTCTATGGATCTTCTACATACTGCCTCACAGCTAGCCATGCTAGCAGCATTGTAGCCAACCTCGGTCATGCTATGGACCTCTCATCCAAGATATTATGGCATATCTCACACTAAGGCATAATCCAAATGTTCTCATCAATAACAATCCAAACATAATCAATTCATTCATGCAGCTACATATCATGGGATAAATATCTCAACCTTTTCATGTAGGTATTTAAAAAGATGTTTGGCGGAAATTGTTAGGTCCTTATATTACTAGTATAGTCCCTTATTGTTGTTAGTGTAACCCCCTTATTGTTATTGTTGTACCCCTGTAACCCCCATATTGTTATTATTGTGCCCTTACATTACTATTGTTAGGTCGGCTAGGATTATATTATGGCCCCACTAGGATTACATTATAGCCCCATTGACTCCTATATATAGAGAGGAGGTTTTTCCATTTGTATCATCCAAGAATTTTTCATTCATGTAATGTATTGGACGTTGCCCCCTCCAAGTGGCTTATTTATAAGACGTTTATATCTCTTTTCTTCTCTTTTTGGAGTTGGTTTTACAACATTTGGTATCAGAGCTTTGGATTCTAGGATTTCGCTACCCAAAACAAGTCATCGTGGTATTTTTGCTATAACTATTTTTCTATGAAGGTTCAGAAGCTGAAATTTTGAGATTGCAAAAACAAAATCCTGAGTAATATCTCCACAAAATTTCAGAGCTTGGTTTGCAATATTTTTGGATATATGATCTATGGAAGTTAGGTCTTTTTGCAGGCTCCTGAATTTAACCTAAACAGTTCTTCATGGAATTTTCATTATAACGTTTTTTCTACGAAGGTTCAGAAGCTAAAATTTTTAGGGAGAGAATAAAAAATCCCGAGGAAGATTTTTGAAAAATTTTAGAGCTTGGTTCGCAATATTTTCAGAGATATGGTCTGTGGAAGTTAGGTCTTTTGCAGGCTCCCGAATTTCATCTCAAAGAGGTGATCGTGGGAAAATATTCATAACTCTCTCTCTGAGAATCGGATTAGAATTCTGTAAAAAGTGGCTACAAGTACACAGACTGTAGTTTTCTATATATAAATTTCAGAGTTGAAGGAGGAAAAATTGACACGTGGCAGGTTGTACAAGTTCACTTTACTGAACCACTCCATAATTAGGTCATCGTAGGAGATTGGGCATAACTATGTCTTCAAGAATCCAAATCAAGTCAAACCTGTGGCATTCAAAAGAATCTTTAGAGGGATACTTCAGGGCTTAATTTCATATATTAAAGATCCGAAATCACAGAGATAATTCACTTTCAATATCGAGCTCCTCAAAATCAAGAAAAATGTGTGTATTTTTTTTCAAATTGCATAAGTCTTGTTTGAAAAATCAGTTCTAGGTGATTCCAAAGGCCTATTGAGCATAGAGATAGGAATTGGCTTCTAAAATGCCTCCTAAAAAGAATTCAACACCCATTAAGCCTTCATAAGGCTCTACTATGACTCATGAAGACGAAGAAATGCAACATGAGATATCAAAAGTCCATGAGCAAGTGCACAAAATTTCACAATTGCAAAGAGCAACAAAAAATGAAATGGAAGTTTTGAAGAAAGGCGTGGAAACTAATATGGATGGTTTGAAGAAAGGCATGGAAGATAAGATGAATGGTTTGGAAGCTAATATGGATCGCATGGAAGCTAAGATAGATGACATGGAAGCTAAGATCGATGAAAAAATGGAAAACATGAAGAATGATCTAAAAGTAGACATCGAAGGTTTGGAAAATTTGATACAAGAAATGTTTCCTAATGGCGAAAAGATAGTAGAGGAAACTCATGATGAGAACAAAATAAATGTTAATCATGATTTCATAAACTCTAATGTTGGATTAAATAACCACCATGTTCCAAATATGGATATGAGGAAGTTTTATGGCAAGGATCCCGTAACATGGATACTACAGATGGAGCAATATTTTGAACTCTATAATGTGAAAAACACACAAAAGGTACACATTGCAACTTTAAATTTAGAACAAAATACATTTGTATGGTATCGACGGCATTGCTCCCGTAAAAAAATTGTCACTTGGTCAATTTTTACGGAGGAAATGATAGCACATTATGAGGATACAAAGAGCAATACCTTCTTTAGCCAATTGATCAATCTCAGACAAAAGGGTTTAGTGGCGGAGCACATTGAGGACTTCTAAAAATTGAATATAAGGGTAACAGATATTCCAGAGCAACACAGGATTGATGTCTTCATAGGGACTTTAAAGTATAACATCCAACATGAATTTCGCCTTTGGGAACCGGATTCATTAGAGAAGGCATTCAGGTTGGCAAGAAAAATTCAATGTAAAATTATGGCGACAAGGAAGCCTACCACTCACATCTATAAAGATGGAAATGTTGCTACTCCTAGACTTCCACAACCTACAAGGTTGACACCACAACAATTGGAAGAAAAAAGAGCAAAAGGGCTTTTCTACAGGTGTGATAGCAAATAAACTAAAGGTCATAAGTGTGCTAAGAAGAAATTATTTTACATAGATTGTGAAGAGGAGAAAGAAAATGAAAAAGAAACTTCAAAAGAAGAGGATATACACCAGGAAGCAACCCCAGAAGAAGAAGAAGTGAGTCCGACCATATCATGTAATGCATTGGCAGGAACTACCACTCCTCAAACTCTCAATATAGAAGGACATATAAAGAAGAAAAATTTAATAGTGTTGATTGATTCGGGTAGTACCCATAATTTTATTCATTGTAAGGTAGCCAAGGAATTGAATTGTTTCATATACCCAGCACCAGAATGTCAAGTGATGGTTGCAAATGGAGGAACTATAAATTTCTCTGGAAAATGCCATAATATCAAGCTATCCATGGGGGAATATGTATAGAATAGTCCAATGCTTTCCATACCAATGGGAGGTGCTGATGTCGTACTAGGAGTACAATAGTTACAATCTTTGGGGATGGTAGCTTTTAATTTTCAAGAAATTTTCTTGAAATTTTTTTCGGAAGGAAAGGAAATTGAATTACGGGGTATCATAGGGAAGACAGGAAAGATAATAAGCTCTAATGTCATGACAAAGCTTCTCAAGAAAGAACAACGAGGAATAATTACACAATTATGCTCACTAGAAGTTCCAACATCAAAATCATCTATTTCTCCAGATCTCCAAAGAGCCTTGGACAATCATTCCAAGGTGTTTGATACTCCCAAAGGACTCCCAACTATTCATGATCATGATCATGCTATTCATTTGATTCTAGGAAGTGTTCCTCCAAACATCCAGCCTTATAGATATCCTTATGTCCAAAAGAGTGAAATTGAATGTATGATTGCATAAATGTTAGAGGCCAGTATAATTCAACCTAGTCAAAGTTCTTTCTCTGCTCCAGTATTATTGGTGCACAAGAAGGATGGATCATGGCACATGTTTTGGGATTATAGGGAGCTCAATAAGCTCACTATTAAAGATAAATTTCCCATTCCTGTGATTGATGAATTACATGGAGCAATTTATTTTACCAATTTGGATCTTCGTTCAGGATATCATCAAATTAGAATGAAGACTGAAGATATTCTGAAAACAGCATTTTGAACTCATGAGGGTCATTATGAATTTTTGGTCATGCCTTTTGGCCTTACCAATGCACCTTCTGA
This sequence comes from Pinus albicaulis, assembly GCA_034641835.2. Taxonomy (NCBI): domain Eukaryota; kingdom Viridiplantae; phylum Streptophyta; class Pinopsida; order Pinales; family Pinaceae; genus Pinus; species Pinus albicaulis. The sequence continues at coordinate 385,750,480 of CM076580.1, read as the reverse complement.
ATTTTCAAACCATTCTTTAGAAAATTTGTGCTAGTATTTTTTGATGATATACTAATCTACAGCAGGTCTTGGAAGGATCATGTTCAACATGTTGATAGGGTGCTCAAACTATTGGAGGAGAAACAATTATATGCAAAAACATCCAAATGTTTCTTTGGAGTACAAGAGGTGGAATATCTAGATCATATTGTATCTCATGAGGGTGTTAAGGTAGACCCTAAAAAAATTAAAGCCATTAAGGAATGAAAATTCCCCACAACCATAAAGCAATTGTGTGGATTTCTCAGGTTAACAGGGTATTATCATGATTTTATTAAGAATTATGGGAGAATAGTAGCACCTCTAACAACATTATTGAAGAAAGATGCATTTTCATGGACTCCTGAAGAAACTAAGGCGTTTGAACATCTTAAAGAGGCAATGTGCCTAGCACCAGTCTTAGTTATGCCAGACTTCACAAAAACCTTTATTGTGGAATGTGATGCCTCGGGAAATGGAATTGGTGTTGTTTTAATGCAAGAAGGAAGACCCATTGCTTTTGAAATTCGTTCAATCAAAGGAAATTATTTACAAAAGGCTATTTATGAGAAGGAAATGTTGGCAATAGTACATGCACTAAAGACACTTCAAGGTAAAAACTGATCATGATAGTCTTAAACACTTTTTGGAACAAAGACAATCTTCGGAAGAGCAACAAAAGTGGGTCACAAAGATGTTGCGTTATGACTTTGAAATCATATACAAAAAAATGAAGCTAAATGTTGTTGCAGATGCACTCTCAAGAAAGGATGAAGAGGTGGAAGCATTGCTTTGTGCCATTTCTATTATCCAACTAGATTGGATAACCGAAGCAAGGGATGAATGGAAGAAGGACGAAGAAGTTTGGACAATCATTCAAAATTTGCAGCAATATCCTAGTACATCTGATACATTTAGTTGGAAAAATGATTCTTTATGGTACAAAGATCGCTTATATATTTGCAAGAATTCTCAACTAAAAAAAACATTCTTTTGGAATTGCACACTTCTCCTTTAGGAGGACACTCGGGATTTTTAAAAACTTACCACAGGGTGAAGAAAGAATTTTGTTGGGATGGCCTTAAATCTGATATTCAAAATTTTTTGGTGGAATGTTTGGTTTTCCAGCAAAATAAAGTTGAGACAATTAAGACCCCGGGTCTTCTACAACCTTTATCCATTCCAAGTCAACATTGGGAGGAGATTTCAATGGATTTTATCACAGGTTTACCTAAGTCTGAAGGAAGGAGTTTCATCATGGTGATAGTTGATATACTTACCAAGTATGCACACTTTTGTGCATTATCTCATCTATTTAAAGCAAGTACAGTTGCTACTGCATTTATGGAAATCATTCAAAAGCTACATGGAAACCCGAAGATTATTGTAAGTGACAGAGATCCCATTTTTACAAGAAATTTTTGGACGGAATTATTTTCTTGTTTGGGTACTCAACTATCTCATAGCTCATCTTATCATCCTCAATCTGATGGTCAAACAGAGATAGTGAATAAATTTTTGGAAGTCTATCTTCATTTTTTTGTATCTATTAAGCAAGCAAAATGGGTCAAGTGGTTACCTCTCGCTGAATGGTGGTATAACACTTCCTTCCATACTGCAGCAAAAATGACCCCATTTATGGCACTTTATGGATATCATCGACCATCCATCACATCATCTTTAAGGGAAAATTCGAAGGTTCAAGCAGTGGAAGATCACATCGAGCATCAGCAAGAAGTTCTCCAACTCTTAAAGAATAACCTAAATTTGGCACAAAATCGAATGAAACAAGAGTCAAATCAACATCGTAGCGATAGAAGTTTTGATGTAGGAGACTAGGTATTTTTATGGCTGCAACCATACAAAAAAATGTCCCTCAAGCAAGCTAAGAAGGATAATAAATTATCGCCAAAGTACTATGGTCCTTACAAGGTGTTTCAAAATATTGGTACTATGGCATACAAATTGGAGCTTCCTACTTCTTCAACAGTGCATCTAGATTTCCATGTTTCATGCTTAAAATAGGTTATAGGGGACAAACTTCAAGTTCAAACAATATTTCCAGAACCCAATGAGGAAGGAAAAACCATATTAGAACCTGAAGCAATCACGGAAACAAGAACTCGACTGCTACGAAATCGATCAATTTCAAAGTATCTCATCAAATGGAAGAACTTACCCACTAAAGATTCTACATGGGAAGATGAGAATTTTATACAGAAACACCCAGAGCTACTCGAGCGTTGAGGACAACACTTTTTTGAAGGAGAGGAGCATTTAGGTCCTTATATTACTAGTATAGTCCCTTATTGTTGTTAGTGTAACCCCCTTATTGTTATTGTTGTACCCCTGTAACCCCCATATTGTTATTGGTGTACCCCTGTAACCCCCATATTGTTATTATTATGCCCTTACATTATTATTGTTAGGTCAGCTAGGATTACATTATGGCCCCACTAGGATTACATTGTGGCCCCATGGACTCCTATATATAGAGAGGAGGTTTTGTCATTTGTATCATCCAAGAATTGTTCATTCATGTAATGTATTGGAGGTTTCCCCCTCGAAGTGGCTTATTTCTAAGGCGTTGGTATCTCTTTTCTTCTCTTTTTGGAGCTGATTTCACAACAGAAATTCTGAAAGAAGAAAATCAATCATGAATTTAATAATGTTCTATACACATCATATACGGATGAATGTTAAAAATGTAACATCAATGCTTCAATCAAATAACAGGTTCCATTTCACATTCATCAACATTTTAACTTTAAATAAGAGTGTCCAAGGATTTATATTACACAAAGACATTTCAATAGTTTTGCAACATGGAATTTCTTTCCTAAATTCCAAAAATGGATTCATCATGTCATGATACATCATTATGATAGTCAGAAGCCATATCCCTCTAACTTAGATCGGTACAATCTCATCACCTATCAAAGGTATACTATCAATATGTATAATCAAATTCATAATCAAAAATAAGGCCATACCTTAGAACTCATTATTCTGAATTCATTAGATATCTTGTCAAATATGGAAAAATTTGAATCGAGGAACTTTCATCACGCAATGCTCTCGGTAAGCATAATGTCTTACCAATCCAACATACTTAGCCTAACATAAATCAATGTTGTGACAAAAAAATCATCTCATCAAACTTTAGAAGTCAGACGAAAACTATTATCAAATACATTGATTTCATCGTATTAATTCTTTCAACCAGTAATAGGTAGCGCTCATATCAAGTCTTGAATTCATTTGTTGTCAAGTCATAAAGTCAATCATGTCATTACAATTCATTTTTGTTACTAGATGCAAGTGAATACATCAAGGTTAATTCATGCATGTTTTATCTTCATACTAAATCAAAACAACCATTGTGCTAGAAACAAGGATGCCAATACAGAACCATAATTATCAATACTCACATACAACATTGAAGGTCACTATGCCCACATAGCATTGTCATCTGGGAAAATAAACTATCGCCAAATCAAATCATTTCAACTCCAAATGTGTGATCATGGTAATATATATAATTATAGGCATATCTCAATCATTAAGCATCATGCCAAAACTTCCAAACATAGTCTATCAAATAGCGAAATCATGTCAAACTTTTGTAGCACAAACATAGTGACATACTCATATGAATATCTCGGTCACTTTAAAACACAAGTTCGATTTAAACATATGAAATTTTCCTGCTGACAGATATTACTGCTATCTGCAACACATTTGCAGAACTAACATCTTCCAAGTGACCATATGATTTCATGCTCAATTCCAGAAATTATTTTACAATGGTATTACATGTTAGAGATCCCTTGATTCGGAGTACAGACTAAATTCATTATACATAACTTCAATTTTGTTTCTATCAGGCATAGTCACATCTATGGGCCTTCCTTTGCGCGAGTGAGGCTCAAACCTCAGTTGTAGATCAACAATGAAAAACACTCATAGATCATATAAGAGTGTGTAACTTAATTTTAATTCAAGTCATCAATATGTCTTTATAGGAATCATGCCACTGCAAATTTGTTAGATCATAAACACATATCTATCATGATCATCAACATCATGTCATCAATATTTCATCAAGGGTTGGACTTGAAATATCAAGGTAGCAAGCTGATGTGACAACACAACCTTATGAACCCAATAACAATACATCAAGTTAGAGAATTTAATTTCACCATATGCTATAACCAAAGATAGAAGGATATCTAGAACATCAATCTCATAAATATTTCTCTATCATCATGGTCGCAAACACCATGCTTATCATGATCAATAGGATAAAATTAGGTTATTCAACATAGTTCCAATCTCTATTTCCATGAACTTTCATCATGCTTATCATTATCAATACCATATAAATGAGGTAAAATTCTATAAGAGATCCAAAAAGTCTTTTGCATACAAAGAGTCAAGAGTACCAATTACTAGAGTCGGGATCAAGATCTAAAAATAATAGATAGAATCAAGAAGATCATCATGATAAAAACATTCAATACCAGGTGCACCATTTCATCATACATCCCAATCACTTTCATATGCATCAGCCATTTGCGAAGAATACATTCTCAGCAAACCAAATGGCTTTCCTAGCCATCCAATGTTATAGTTGATACATAACATTAAAACAATATACCATGCATACTTTGTGGTATTACCTGTGCACCTTCACATAGGAAACTTGTAGTGCTCAAGTGCTTATTTACCTCTTCCAATTCTAGTCATCTTTCCTACATTTCAAAAGATCCTCAAGAGGGATCCATTCATCACATCTCATCTAGGAGGTTAGAAACATTCAGGTACCCAAATGTACATGCAGGAAGTAATGACTAGAAACAATAATCATAATAATCATATCCATAATACTAAACAAGAGTAAGGTCATAAGTCAAGGAGTACTTATCTTCAATGAGAGATGCTCCTCTCCCTCTTGAACCAACCTTAAAGAGCCATCCATAGACCATAAAACAATGTTTCCTTCAATTAGCAAATCAACCAGGCCATTTTTTAAATCGATCCCAAGTGCTTCACATAGATCACATCTCAAGAATATTACCATAAACCATGGTTTCTCTCAAACCCTTACCATCAAACCCTTAAGCACTAACTAGGGTTTTATTCATACCCTAGAATTATTTTAGGTATCTACCATCCTATTCTAGGCTTCCATAAAAGTGTCCCCATGGGGGTGATCTTCATGGTATTCCTTCAGCCCAGCTCTGATACCATGTTAATTTTTCATAGAGCTACATTGTTCTTTACTTTGATAGTTGCATTTCATCAATAGCATGTTAAATTCACCCAAAATAAATATATCATTATTCATATCTACATTATTAACCATCATCATATGCAACTATGTATAAAGAACAACTACATCATCATAATATAAGCAGTGGAATGTAAAGGAGCAAAGGAAGATAAGCATGAACATATAGAGACACCAGGATTGGTCTGAGACCAGGGAAAAACCCACTATGGGGAAAACCCTTGCAAATTATTCTTCTTAGATCGCCATCAAATTATTCAAAAAAAAAGAGTACAATGATCCATAGATCCATACCTTCATCATGTAGAAAACATCTAACATATGCACAATAAAACCATAAACACACTTATGTTGAAGCAACCTGAATATGAGAATTGAAAATCAATAACACTGGTTGTAGCATACTAATCAACACTATTGATACTTAGTGAAAACTGTAGATCCATATTGCAGCGGAAATATCTAGAGCATATCGACAAATTTGTAGATCCACAATAGTATAAAACCCTAGACACAACTGATCACTGAAAACCACTGAAGATAATTGCCCAGTCTTATATCTAAATACAGGATGTTGTGAAAGACTGATCACAAGAAACTGTGACTGAGTGATAGATGTATGAAGGAAATGTGCAAGTAGCTGAATGTGACCCAACTCAGATCTTCCCATAAAATCCCTTAGTTGTGACCTCAACACGATCAGCTTGCGGCTATAGCTTCCCTGACCGCTACCAAGGCACTCGATGCCTGCGACTTAGGGATTTTGTAGCCCAAAATAGACTTATGATCCCAAATTGCACCCATGGCTCTCTATTCTTTTGGATATGGATCCCTGGCCATGAGCATAACACATTGTGCCCGCGGCTATATTTCAGATCAGCCTGATTTGTCCCTAAGGCCCTAGACACCACCATGACATTGTCTTCTCGTGGTTATAGCAGCTTAGACACTACCTTAACAAGCTCAGCCTGCGGCTCTGGCCTGAATCCTTTAGTATTTTTCCCGCAGATATGGCTGAGGAGACCTAGATCAAAGCGAGCCTCTCGCCTATGACCCTGAACCCTACGCAAGCTTCTCTCAAAAAACCTATGTGAGCCAAGAAAAAATAGACGAAGCAAAACAATGGATGAAAATCAACGATCGCTTGAGAAAGCGTAAGAATGAGCTTGAGGTCGTCTCTATTTATTGCTTTTGTGTGGGTACTCTTGGGGTTAAGGCTGACTCCACATGTGGTTAGGCTGACCCATCCCATTTCACTTTAATAAATAAAATAATTTATAATTTAACTTTCGCTTAACTTATTGGGGTGATCTATTGGTCGATTTTGGTCCTCTCAAAAAGATGAATCTAATGAAATCATAATATAGACCATCAAAGTTTTCCATAGTGGAATTTTACCATAGTTGCATAATTTTAACACCCTCACATCTACCCACTTTCACCAACTTACCTTGGATAAACTTGAGATTAAGGGCCACTATGACAAGACTCCACCTCTTAGGTGAAATTAAGGAAATGGAGTAAAAAAACAAACTTTAATGCCTTCCCTCAGGTGCCAAAGTGCCCTCTAGGAGTAACCCAACCCTTACAGGTGTCCATTCCATGAGCCAAATTAACCTTTTCATGATTTTCACCCCCAGCCGCTCCCTTTTGAAGGCATCAGTGCGACTGGAGACTCTCAGTCGCTCCCATAGTCCTGCATTAGTGCAACTAGAGCCTTTTTTACCAGTGTTGTGTCATCGACTATAGATTTTAAGGCTACATTCCATGTATGGGGCTAGGCCTCTACCCAAAAATCCATATAACTTCCAGGATTCATAAATTACACAAGGACAATGCTTGTAAACCAAAAACTGACACCAGAACTAGTCCTGACCATCCCCAACCGGGACTGAAATTCTATCAAACACTTGGAAACAATGCAACCTACAAGTCATGAATAAAAGACTGGGAATAAGGGATTAGAAATTCATTTGAGACTTATCAAGAAGGATCACCACCCTATCTCTTTATTTGTCTTAAAATCAATTAGGTCTTTCATCCATTATGCTTTACAAGTAAAAACATGAAATGAACCATGACTAGAACCAATCACATAACCAGACTTATAACCAGCATATAACCACATAAATAATTATAATATAAAATCCATTAAATCCACATAATAACAAGTAAAAAATTAAGATAACTTAGCTTTCATTAAACATAGGCAAGAGCCAACCAGGTTTTGGACTTCCACGTACCACCCAACCATAGACATGGTTGAACCAAATATTTCTTTCAACGAGTCACCCTCATTCCATATTCCAAACATGAATATGGTATCTCATGGATAAACCAATCCAAAAAAAACCAAGGGAATCCATAGATTAAACCACCTCGGCCCTCACCATACCATGATCTCACCTAAACCGACACCGAAATCACAAAACCAAATCGAGGTTGGAATGCCTTCAGATCTCATCACTATCCTTGAGTAATTTTTCATCTCCTTGTCTCTAGGATTTACCCCAATCCACATATGATCATTAAGCCCTTACCAAGACACCACCCTCAAGCTTTACCATGTATCTCGCCAAAACCGATCAAGGGATTCCTAGGCCTTTGGGAATGTTCCTGAGACCACCTCCACCCTGGATTCTGAAACCATCCGGAAATTCCAAATATCAAAACCAAGAAAAATCCCATCAAACCATGTCTATCTGGAAAAAGGCAAGGCAAAGCTGAAAACCATTGTCAAAACCCATAAAAACCATGTCGTTGACAACAAAAGAGCCAAATACCAATATAAAGATATCATGCATGTTAAAACCAGCTAGGAAATCATACATGTAATTTTTTACCTACAATTATTCTTATTGAAGTTTCTTAATCATGCTCTTCCTTTATTGGTGTTTTATTTCCTTTTCTTTCCTTATCCTTAGTTTTCTTTATTTTCCTTTACTTTGCTTGCTTGATCTCCTTCTCCTCTTGGTGCTCTTCTCCTCTATGATTGATTATGAAAATGAACTGACAAAAAGATACCAACTGATGCTCTGAGGTATTTTTATCATTCATGCCTCTAATTTCTTCAATTTTCCATTATTTTTCTTCAATTTCCTCCTCACATACAACTTGGGGCCTTTCATCTTCCTTTTCTCCTAATTTCCATTATTTTCATAAATAAATGTGCCAAAATACCTTTTTTCCTTTTTAATGCCTTAACCATTTCTTTTTTCAATTTCCCCTTAGCCATAAACACATCCAGTGATTCCCACTAGGATAAATTTGCCTAATATTCAGCCTGGAATAAGTGTCCCTTACCCGTGGTCTTAATTTTTCCTTTATTAACTTTTATTACCTGAAATTTTAGCCGAGTATGTTACACTTTTATGTGGAGATTTGAGACAATATGATCTCGTACTCCCTCCAATATTATTCTCCTTGCCTTGGCTAAATATTTCTTCCACTGTGCAAGGTCCTGGACATCAATTTTTTGTGGTCTTGGAATATTTGTCTTAACATATTCAAGCAATACATTGCCGTCCAATACTTCCTCCATGTGGTCCTTCCATGCAGCAAAATTTGAGGTGCATTCCAAGGCATAATCTAGCTTAGTCTATTGAAGGCCATCTTCTCGGCTCTAAATAAATCCTGCTAAACTAATCTTCAAATTCAAACCTATGAGAAACAACTTCGAAATCCCTTCTCTAATGTAAATCCAGCTCTGATACCATGTATAAATTACGTTGTATAGTCTAAATTTCTCATGAATTTTTAATCAAAATCACAAGACACAAACCTACTCTACTGCTCTACATAAATTAATTCACAATTTAGAACAAAAATATCAAATATGCAAGAAGAAATAACACACATGCAACAAGTATGTTTATCTGGGGAAGCCCCAAGGGTTAGCTCAAGTGGTAGTGAGCCAATACGTGGTCCTCTCCGTTGAGGGAGGTCACGGGTTCGATCCTTGAGTCCTTTGGGGTTAGGCGCCGAAAGTCTGCCGAACGGTTTACCGCACGTACCATCTAGAAATTCTGGGGAAGGACGCCCGGGTTTCCCATGAGCTTTCCCCTCGTGAAAAAAAAATGTTTATCTAGGGAAAGAAACATTCTAAAAACCCCAATTCCTACCTACATTAATCAAATGAATAGAGATGTATTACAATTGATTTTCTCAATTGAGCACACCCTACAAGTGCATAAGCTATCACTCTACTCATTAAATGCCTCTGATCCAAACTTAGTCAAATTTTGCCTCTGCTTGAGCTCTTATTTCCTTGTGTTTTTCCTTAAGGAATTAGGCCCCTATTATTTAGTAAATACCTCAAATTGAATTTTTCAATTCCTTAGGTTGATCATATGACTACATGCAACACATGTACACTCAAGGCTAGTCTAAAATTAATGTTACACTACCTTGGAATCTCCACCAAGCCTGGGGAACTCAAATTGTCTAAATGCGATAGATATTTTGGGTTGATTGATCAATTAACTGGATTATCACTGAGTTTGACTAAATTCCACATGTTCCTCCAACATTTGGAACTATTTTAACTGAAAACAACCATAGATAACTGATCTTGATTGCTACAAATTAGCAATCACACATGCTTAACTGAACTCTAGCTCCTCCAACTCAAATTTACTGAGTAAACTAGGTGACACAAGCCATGCCACACAAGTTAACATAATCTAAGTTGTTTGTTGATGTCGAAATTCAAATTTTCTCAATTTAATCAAGCCAAAATAAAATTGATAATTTCTTGTTTGTAATATTCCCAATTAGCCATGAGCTAGTTGGAATATTAAGTTTTGTTTTTTTCTTCTTAATTTGCTAAATAAGAGGGTATGGAGACCCATAAATCTCCTTAATAGGAATAAAATCACTGCTAATGTGAATGGAGATCACTTTAGTGGCTTGATAAAGCACCCTTATGTGTGAAACAAGGCTAGAGCATGTAGACTAGGTCAACTATGACCAAATCAATAGCGTTGTCATAGAGGAGTGGCATTCATTGTGGGACCGTGCAATTTTGGAGGGAGACTCCATGCATGGAAGTAGTGTCTTTAATGAGTGGGGAAAAGGGTGAAGAAGCTTACCACTTATATAAGGAAGGGGATGGAAACCATAGAGGATATGTTTTATATTATTATTTTGATATGGTCTGTATGACTATTTTCTCTCTTCAACTGTTTAGCTAAGATTGCAGTGTTGTTTAGCACAAGGGTGTTCCCAAGCAGGAATCCCACCCTTATCCTCGTGGGACTTTGAGTGCCCACTAAGGAGAGGTATTTGCACTACATTTCCACATTTTGGCATTAGGCCAAAGCTTCAATATTATTGTACAGCGCAATTCCTATTGAGGTTGTGTTGTGTTGCAGGGCAGAAGTTGTGGAGGGTTTGTAGAGCCATTTTCTGAGCTTGTGTTTCAGTGGGGAGGTAGCCTTTCCATTGGGAGATCAGCAAGGAGGCTCCTTGAGAATTATTAATATATTTGGCATCAGGCCAAGGATTATTTATCCCTTACAGTGTAGTTCCAGTCCAGATCTGTGTTATTTTAGAGAGTTGTTGCAGTGGTGATTGTAGTGTAGGATTTGGGAGGTGATTTCTCTAGTGGAGGGGATAACCTTATATCCAGAGGATCTATTAGAGGAGAGCCACATATTGTAACATCAGCTTCAGCCATATCTCCCAGATATTTTGCTGCAATGAATCCTCAGCCCTAGGGCTTGGGTTCACCATTTGTATTCTTGGGTGTATTGCTAGAAACCCTCTTGGGTTGGATAGGAAAAATGATATAGAGCCTTGTTATTTATGTATAGCATCTCTATAGGCATATATCAGAAATTTAATATCATTGTATCATCTACTGTTGTATTTTTTCTCACTATGACTGCGTTGTAGCAGCATCTCCAGCATTTTTTTATATTAGCAGCACCTCATTCTTGAGGGGATTTATCTATTGGAGGCTTGTTGGTTCTTGTTGCGTGATTGGCGCCTCATTGTATTGCACTATTTTGTTGCTAATGTGATTAATAAAGAAGCTCCATATTGGTCTCTCATGTTATGCATTGATCTTCATTGCTATTTCCATGTTTATGTCTTGTATTGTTGCCTTTCCCATTTGGGAATATTACATTGTTGCATTTTTCAACAAAAAATATTATCTTGTAGGGTTTTTCAAACAGATCTAGCCTAATATTTTTTGGATTTTTGTTTTAAATTCATGTAATTAATGTTAAGGCAAAGTAACATAGTGTATTAAAATAAAATTTTAATCTATTTTTAATTAATCGACATCATTAGTTTTAAAATGTGAAAATGATGTCTAACAATGTATCTCAACCATATTATTAATGTGTTTGTACTTATTACATCAATTTTTTGTTTATTGAAGGACATAAAAATATATATTGTTATCAATCTAAAAAAATCAATATTACCCTCGACAATGCTTTTTATTTAATAATTAAAAATATTATATAAGCTAAATTTTAAAAATTATAAATTTTGAATATTTTTAAATTGTATCAAGTACACTTATCCAAACTAGATTTTACAAGGTTGTTTGGTAAAAACACTCAAGAGAACCTAGTAGACCTATGGATTTCCCAATAACAAAGGGTTTAAAAGAAGGAAAAAATTAAATATTGATGGCCCTAAATTTATCTAAAACTAATTCAATAAAAAATAAACATGTATTATATATGTGTTGCTTATTGATTAATTGTGCAAAATTTGAAGTAATTATTTATTATTTTGATTAGTATTCAAATAAATACATCATATTGTATTGAAAAAGCCTTGTTACCAATTCTTGTTCAATTAGTAAAATATCTATCAACTATTTATTATTTCTATTTTCTTCAAGTTTCCATGTGGTGTTTTATGAGTCATTATTTTCATCAATATATTAAATAAATAAATAAAACCATGTAATAAGTAAAAAAAAAATCTCTCATATTGGATTCATCGGTTGATCCAAGGGCAGGGGTTATAGCGGAAGAATAGGTTGATCAGTCCTTCCCATGGGATTTTTTTGATGAAGTTGCTTTAGTTGATGGAACTTGTGGAGAAGTAATCACTTTTTAAATATCCAAAACTAACTCTTATAGAATGAAGCTTGGATTGGGACATGGATCAAATAATTATGCAGAACAAATGGCACTCAATGTTCTATTTCTCTTTGTTATTAAAATAGAAATTCAAAGACTTCAATTTTTTGAAGATTCACAACTTCTTGTTAATTGGTTCAAAGGTTCTGCTTGTTGTCGCATGTGCACAATTGGGCCCATTTTGGAGGAGATCTTATTTTTAAGACAATCTTTTGACTCTATAATTGTTTGCCACATTTATATGGAGCGTAGTGAGGAGGTTGATAAATTATCCAAATAAGATGCTCCTCGGGCCATGGGATCTTGGCATATAAAGGAATGTGTGGAGGAACATGAACAACTTTACTTTTACAGTTCATTCATAGAGATGGTTCTGGATGAATGATCAATATGCTCATATTTTGATATTGTTTCATAGTGGCACTATAATATTTATTTTTGAATATATTATGGAATGGACATATATTGTTCTATAAATGTTTTGCTTAATGTGAGATAGCTTATATTTTGGGCAGAAATGATTTATCATGCATATGATGTAAATTTTTGGTCAAATTTTATTCATGTATACTCTTATAGCTATCTTGGATTATTTTTGGTATCATTCTGATATGAAAACAGGTTTTTGAGTGCCTTGGAGCACATACAAAATGTAATTTTCATTTTCAATTAATGAAAATTACGATTTTTTCCTTGGTAAAAAATAAAAATTAAAAAAATAATAATAATAATAATTTAAAAAAATTAATAATAATAAAATTAAAAGAATAATAATAATAATAATAAACAAAAACAAAAACAAAAAACAAAACAAAAAAAGAGTAACAATTTCAAAAAATAAATATTCTAATTTTACAAAAATGAAATTTGAAGACATTTCCAAAAGTTTCAATCTAATTCATTGAATTGTTTTGCATCATACTAATCACTGAGGAAATATGCCAAACTCAATTCATCAAAAACACTTCTCTCAAGCATTAGAAGAATTATTATGGAGATACGATTTACATAGAAGAATTAAGATGGTTGCATTAAGTGTTATGTTTCTTAGCATTCCTAGTTCTAAGCATTTAAAGAATATTTTATCAACATACCTATTCTTTATAATTTCTAGTTAAATTCAAGTATTTAATTATAATATATCTAAATATAAAAATATAAAAACTTGATAAAAAACAAACCAAAGGATACCTTTTAACAATTTCATTTTGTCCTACCATGGACAGAGCTCTAAAGACACCTATGGCGGTTAGGGTTTGTCCTAACTGGTTGATCCTTACTCTAATTACGCAAATCTCCCCGTATAATTTCACATTGTGGATATTGCCACCTGAAAAATGGAAAATATCCATGATTCAACAAAGAATACAATAACTCTTGATGGAATGGAAATTCGTTTTGCAAGCTCTTATTCTCAGGAAACTTAAGCCAAGGTTTCTTGTAGTGCCATGTTGAAATTTGGATATGTTCTTCTGACAATTCAAGAAGCACCTGCTTTTGATGTTCCCTTGTGGGATGAAGCCTTTAGCTGCGAAAAAAAATTCTAAACAAGGTTTGATTTTTAGATTTAATGTGTTTTGGTCGCAGCTAACATATCTCCATAAGTGGATTTCTTATTCATGGAAACCTCTATTGTATGATGATCTGAATAGGTTGGTTAGGTCAACAAGGGAATATTCACTAGGATGGCTTAGTTCGAAGCCCCACTCCATAAGTAATGACCTTATTTGGGACATGCATGGAAAATAAAAATAAAAATCAATGCAATAATCCATATTGGATTGAGAACAAAATGAGGGGACATGCATTATCATATAAAGAATGTAAATTTAGTGTTGAAAGCATAGTATTACAATAAATGTCAACTTCCATTTATAAATCAAATGGTGAACATTATGATATACACAGCGATTCAAAATAACAAAAATGATTGTAACTTATCTCTGAGAGAAAATATGTATCCACTGTGTTCATTGGCATAAAATCCATAACAAGACTTGAAACTAAAATTTATAATAAATCCAACAAAACCTAGGAAATGTAGGAACTATAAGTGTAGCACGATGAAATATAAACACAAATATTAAGCTTGACAAATACATAATGGAAAAAAAAAAAAAAAAAAAAGTATTAGCAAGCTCATAGCTTTTTGCTCAATGATTATAACGTCTTTAGTTCATTGGAAATAATATTAGGACACTAAATTGGATCATCAATATTTGTGTTGATATCACAGAAAATGCATGGAAAGGCTTCAAAAAATGCATTGCAATGTTATGCTCCAAAAACTACCAATGTCTATATCTTTTTTAAATGTAACTTGATGGAACTTCAAAAAAAATGTAGGTCCAAACTAGATTCTCCAAGGTTATTTGGTAAAATAATTTTAAAACCTAGTGAATCTAGGGATTTTCCAACAAAAAACTATTTAGAAAAAAGGAAAGAAAAAAACTAAAGACCCTAACTTACTCTATCTAAAACTAATCCAATAAAAAATAAAAATTTGTTACATATATGTTGTTTCTCAATCTAAAAGAAAAAAAAATGCTTCAATATCCTTTTCATTAGAAAAAGGAGACAAGAAATGGATTTCTCTAATCAAATAGATGAAACTAGAAAAACCAAATGATGTTGGAGGATAAGGTTTAAATAACCTCCATATTTTAGGTCAAACTCTAAAAAATTGTGGAGAAAACTAAAAATGAGATATTATGGGCTCAAATGAAAACTAAATAGATAGCATTGGATTTGAAAGGTAAGTCTTAGTTGAAGATAAATGATTTGGAAATCATTAATGAGTTTTTCCTTTACTAGGGGAGTAACTAGCATGGAAAGTGGGAAGAGAAAACAAAGTGAAACACGGAGGGGATATGTGGATAGGCTATTCTGAGTATAAAATATCAAAACCCTTATAATTTTATCTTAACTAGAGGTATCATCACCTAGAAAATAGCGAAAGTGTTGATTAATTTTCAATATGCAATCATGAAGGAAAACAATGACACAACAGGAATATTCAAGAGAATTTTATGGAAGAGCGACAATTGTAGGGACCATCCTTATGATGCTAATTTCAATTATATGCACTAATAAAAAAGTTGTCTTTTCTCTTTAAAACCAATCATAGATAACACCATCAAGATATTGGATCCAATAAATCATACTCACATTTTTATTAATGAAATAAGAGGAAAGATCTAAGTTACTATAATACAAGTAATGATGCAATATAAATAATTCTTTTAGAATCGTTCATCCATAATTCAAAAATACAACTCAATGGCATATCCTTTACTTTTACATTCTGATAACTATATAAAACAATAAACATGTGATATAAGTTTATGGAAACACGAGGTATCATTCACCAAGGGTTTACATTCGATCTTGGCTTTGTTATTTATTTCACTCCCTTTTTTTTGTTTGTGTGCACGTGTGAAGGATGTTGCATCTTGAGTGAATGTCGTTGACTCACCAATTGACCTCCCAAACTACTCCTTGGGTACTCTTCTTTCCCACAAACCCTCGATTTTCAATGGGGTTGTAAGGTAGAGGAAGAATACTATTCAATGGAGGATATCACCCTTGGCTCAAGAGTTCCCTCTCTAATGACCTCCACCTCATCAAACTCACTATAGGCTTCATAGTCACTCACAATAGTATTACATAATCCATCCAACAATAGGGAAAAATACCATAGCTCTCTCCTTGTTTTATAAGATGCCTCATATCTGAAACTTGTCACTTCATGCAAAAATTAATTATTTTTATTAATATAAAAGTTTGATTGTTCACCTATCCATGTTTCAGCCTCCTACCAAACCTCTCCTGATTTATTTACTTAAATTTTATTAGAAGTAATATTTCTCCTCACCCCAACATGACTCCTTATTTCTTCTCCTAGTTTTCTCTTTATCCCCCTTTTATACTCCTCAATATTTTTTCATTACCAAAGTGTTACACAAATAAATCCCTCTTGCGGACAAGAGTGATCTCCCTAGAATCCTAAAGGAAAACTAGAAACAAACATACAAAACAATAGCTCTTTCCTTAGCCTATAACTAAAAAATGAAACATGTAGTATGTGAATGATCCCTTACCTATTAAAGAAGTTCTTGTATAAGTCCTTTCAGCGCTTTCCACAGCCAGCTTTCCCTCAATTCCTTAGAGGCTTTCTGAATGCTTTCCACAGCTTCTCCATGATGCTCCAAAAGAGATATGCATACACAAAAACATTCAAATGGATCAAAGAATATCGCATATAAAAGAAAACGCAAATTAAATTTATAATATAGCATACAACATAGAAATGAATCAATGATCAGTTATAAACCATGTGAGTGATCAAGGAATCCCACAAATAACATCAAAATAGACACAATTAAGAAAGAACAATTGAATTTGTATTAATTTCAAAGGGAGAACAAGCTTACAACCTGGTTTCCTTGATGTCACAAGCCTCTTCCAATGGTCTCCTTTCCTTCCCTTGATTACAAGATCTTCAAACCCAAACCAACAGCATATGTTTACAAATCCAATTCCCCCATTCCTTAATTCCTATGCTCAATTTATAGGAAGGATGAGGAGGTTTTTAGTTCCACTTCTCAAGGAATATGATCCTTAAGAAAAGGATATTAGTTCCATATACCAAGGGATGAGGCGCAAGTATGTAGTGGTTCGAGGTTTCTAATTTGGATATGATTCCTCAACCAAACATCACTGAGGTAGGCATTCCCATACTCAGAGTAAACATAACTCAATGAAACAATAGGGAAATACACAAAGATCCATGTCAAACGTAGACATAGTATGGACACAGTGATCAATGGACATGTGTTTACAATCATGAATATTTAATAACTCCATGCAGCCTAGATGGATGAAACTAGATCCAGGTTCTTGATCTCCATCTCTATCGATGTACGAATCTAACAATCTGAGTAAATGTCTCAAAGTCTAACATGGTAGAAACCACTTGATTACCGGTCAATGATGTGAACCCTTAACAAGTGCGAGAGAAACCACCAATAATGAAAATGGCTCTCAATGTACTCCCAGTACAATCTATGAAGTGTGAAAATATGTCTTGAAGTTGAACACTCATAGAATCATTTGATCAAAGGACAATGATGAGTACATATCGTCGAAGGTGAGAAACCTACCATTAATGCATGCAGGCCTCAAGGTACTGAAAATGGTTTCTAGATCAACTTCCTAGATAGTGAGCTGAAGTCAATAGGAAGTAATATGCCACAGGAGGGCCTACAACACGAAAATTATGTCAAGTTTTAAAGAGAAAAATTTTAAGTGATTCAAGACTGACTCATGGATGACCGACGTGATTGAATGTTATGATTTGAAAGGTAATTTTGACTGAGGTTGGAATTATCCTTAACATATTGGCGACACGAAAATTGACTTGGCAGCATTTTACTTAACGATAATACAAAACCAACTGAATACTTTCAATGAGGTTCGATTAACTGTGAGACAAATCAATTTCCAAACTCCGACACAAATGTGACGGAGTGTCATGTTGAAGAGAAACATACTGCCTTTAATAATACAGAAAGAAATGGTCTTTCCCAATTTTCCCCCACCTTTACTAGAAATTACTTCATTATTTTTACAAAATCTTGAGGAGGATAACTTATGCTTGTCCTATAAGCTCGTCCTTCAGACGAGTCCTTCAAAGTATTTTTAAGGAACTGTAGGAAGGAGTAGTTCGGTCTTGTCAGGATTGATGAGTCCTGCATTGTATATATTTTACGAGTCCAATGTCGGGGTAACTCGATGTTGTTTTCATGTTTAAAGAGTTTGAAAAGACACAAAAACAAAACTTATGTTGTTCTTTTAACATAAATTTTTAATGAGCCCAAATAAAGTAAAACTCGATCTTTTTCAGTTTTAGGGAGTTAGAAGAAAAATATAAGTAAACTTCATAGTGTTTTTTTTTCTTAAATTTAGTCCCTCAAGCCCGAAAAAGGATAAAATAATGTAGGAGATAACTCTATTGACCATGCTTAGTCAACAAATAAATTATTCATAAATAGTCTAGTCCAGTCTAGAAAAAGGGTAAACTTATAATGAATAGAAGAATGTTCATTTACTTTTTCGAGTTTGAATAGTCACATACTCAGTGATCTCTTCATGTTTAAAGAGTCTGAAAAGGGTTTAAAAGAGAACTCCATGGTTTCACTTTTTCATAAGTTTTAACGAGTTCAAAAAACTGATAAAAGTGTACTCATATCACTGACTTTCATTTAATTAACGATCAGGAAAAGATGGAAAGAACTTGGCATTTTCATTTACATTTTAAGAGCAAGAAAAGATAGCAAAAGAATCTCGGGATTTTCATGAGTTTAATGAGTCTTGAAAATAATAACCGAAATGGACTCGAGATAGGTTTCATTATTATACAAGCTTGAAACAGAGGAAAAATTATGCTTGAGAGTGGTTTTATTTTTACATGAGCTTGAAATAGATAAAATTGTGCTTGAGATAGGTTTGTTTCATTTTTACTTAAGCTTGAAACAAAGAAAAACTTTGCTTGAGATAATTTTCAATGCCCCCCAAGCATAAACTGCAAGGGAACATACCCCCAAAGCTTCATTTCATTCACCTAATTAGACTAATGGTTACTAATAGTTGGATGGAATGAAGGTTCATTTACGAGATCATATGAAAGACTCGACTTAACATTTACAAGATCTAGTCAAGGACTTGACTCAATTAGGGGAGGATTTGTTTCATTTTTTAACGAGTTTGACACAAGAAAATAAATATGCTCATCGAACCTTGTTTCATTTTTTAATGATCTTGACAAAAGAAAAGGAACTATGCTCATGGACCTGTTTCATTTTTTAACAAGCTTGACACATTAAAAGAATTATCATTGTGAAGTGTTGTTTCATTTTTTAACGAGGTTGACACAGTAAAAGAACCATCCTCATGGGAACCTGTTTCATTTTTTAACGACATTTACAGAGTAAAATAATCATCCTCATTAGTACATGTTTCATTTTTTAATGAGGTTGACACAGTGAAATAACTATCCTCACAGGGACGTGTTTCATTTTTTAACTAGATTGACACAGTAAAAGAACTATCCTCAAGGATCCCTATTTCATTTTTTAACAATTTTGACACAGTGAAAGAACCATCCTCATAGAAACCTTGATTATGGCTTCCAATAGGAAGGAACACATGCCAAGGGACACACCTTGATCATGACTTCCAATAGGTCTTCATCAGAAGGAAGAACAGTTCTCTGGAAGTAACACATGTCAAGGGACTCAATAGGGATAAGAAAATCCCATTCAAATACCCCCATAGGGTTTACTATGTCAATTATCAGATCTAAGTCAAAATAAGTCGAAAAAATAGTGAGAGGCCCTTTTACATTGGTAACTGAATACATGGGACTGGTTTCCACATAATTAACCCCTGATGGGGTAGATACCACTTCCATATAAGGAACGTTCATGGATGTTATATGATTGGTAGTTGAATCAAGACCAACAAATGAAAGTTGGTCAATAGTCAAAATTATTCCATTGCGAGGGAATGACATCACTCAAAAGAGTGTGGACACGATAACTTTCATGGCATAGACATAGTATCACCCAAGGAGAAAATTTAAATCCAAAGGGCCTTGGACTACTACAAGATCAATATGTAAATTTTTACCTTCCAAGGTAATAGAAAACTTACGAAGGATCCCTAAAGTTTCACTAATGGTTCTGTTAAAATCTGACAAATTCTATGTAACAAGCACAAGCTGAGGGGAACCCAAAGATTTCCAAGCAGTTGAGGATAAAATACTAACAAAAGCACCTTCATCTACATTTTTGCGATGCACAATCACACCTCAAGCCTTCATGATGATTTGGAAAGTGATGGAAGAAGGAATATGAGGTTCTTCTAGTCTATTATAATTAAAGGAAATTACCTCAGTACTTGGAGTGGGTTATATGGGAGCTGGTAAAATGCCCTCTTGTGTAGAAGAATTTGAAGTAACAAGAAAAACCTGAGTGGTATGAATTTCACTCTCTACAAGGAGAGCAGGATTGACCAAATGTGAAATTGAGTCGACCACTTGATCACCTAATGGTTCATCAACCTGGGTGATATGTGTTTCACACTCCAATGGATCAGTGGGATTGAATGTACTTGGAATTAGATCAATCACTTCATCAACTAACGGTAGGTTGGGAGAAATTTTATGGTGACCAGTTGGAAGTTGTTGTTGTGGAACGGTAAGGTTTTCCAACAATTTTGAGGCTTCATCCATATGAGGGAAAAGGTGATTATGATGAATACCTTTGCATAACCTACAAGGAAACCTAAAATTACCCTTTTTCCCTAGAACCTGACAATCACTAGTTGATGGATCAACAATAAGTTGATAGGATTTTTCAGACCATACTTCCAAGACCTTAGGAATACCAAGACAATTGATAAGCAATTGGTCACCCTTTCAAAGCTTGCAAGGGTATTTGGGATTACGATGCATGTTGGAGGTTTCCTCAACATTACCAATACTTATAGCCATGGTTAGTGTTTAGTCAATTTAATACCTTAAATTTCTTACATAAATTACCAACTGAGGTTTGTAAACTGATGAAGTGTGGTGCACTATATGTGCTTAGTTAAAAAATTCCGTACTTCATTGTATACATATTTATATTGTTTTGGGTTTTTGTTCTTGAAGTTTAAGAATGTTAATCTAAAAACTATGAAAGAAATCAAATGAATCTAATGAATTTTAAGAAGGAAAAAAAGGAAGTGTTCTAAGTTAAACTAATTTACATAAAAATAAATCAAAGACTGTTGGCTAGTTACAATATAATCTGAAAAAAAAACAGAGTATCTATCTTAATGATTTCTACCTTAACATTAGTTCTATTCCATGGATAAATCTTATATCTAAGATTGAAATTTCAATGCTATTCTAAGTGAAAGCTTAAAAGGATAACAACTAATTCATATTTATTTACTCCAGCATTCAATGTGAAGTGTCACCTTCTTGAGATGATGTGTAAGCAACTAACTACACCTTTAACTTCTAATGTTCTAGAAAATCAAGTAAAGTATACAAAGGAAAACTCAGTAATTGCATGAATTAAATATTCAATCATTCAGTCTAGAAATATGATAAATCAACTTCTTGGAATGACCTTTAGGAACATCAGTGATGCAAGTAAATGAGGACCTAAAAGCAAATGTAAAATCATGCAAAGTTAAAGCTTAAATAATTGTAAACAACTAATGTATGTTTGATTTACTCCAAAATTCAATATGAAGTATTACCCTCTTGAGATGTTGTGTAAGAAATCAATTATACCTTAGTTTCTAAGTTACTAGAAAGCAAGTAAAATGTGCAGAGGAAAGACTCAATAACTGTATGAATTAGACATTCAATCATTTAGTTTAGAATCATCATCTTTAAATGACCTTTAAGAACATCCATTGATACAATTAATTGATATTTCTAATCTGAGAAAGCAAATGATAAAAAAAGTAAAAGAAATTAGATAACTGTGAATTATTATTGCTTCAAACTTAGTTCAATTTGAAAATAGAAAGATCTGTCCTCGCGAAATGTTTCAGAAGAACAATGATTACACAGTTATGATTTAATTTTATGTTAATGATCAAAACTAAAATGTAACATTAATCTACTTCAGAAAATAGAATTGACAAAAACATATTAAGGAAATTAAACTAGAACAATGAATGAAAAACCTCCTCCAGTGCAGGGGCCCTCTGCAACTGATTTGGTTGAAATCCTAGCTGGTTAAAAATGCACTTAAGAAATCGCTGGCATGAACATGATCCTTTTATTATAACAGTGTAAAGTCTTAAAACAATACAGTTTTTCAACAAAATCTTAACTTAAAACTTAATTATTCTCGGTTCTATACAACCGGTATTTAAAGAAAATAAACATAACTGTTTATGAGCTAATTCTACTACAGGTGGCTAATTTTATCCGACTTATGGAATTGCAATTTTATTGTTTAACTCTTGATTTTCTACGATAGAGCAAATCAAGAGTCTTTCTATTCTTGACTAACGTTCTTTGACCACGCCTTTGACCACGATCTCAGGCCTCCTTTTCTATCGTTCTAGATCACATAGATAGGACAAAATCCATGTGGAGATGATTCTAGAAATTCCCATGTGGCTAATTTCTCCATTTGAACCCTGGAACATGTCAAATCATGAAACTATCTATGGAAACCATGATTAGCCACATAATAGGTTGTGTTCTATAGCCAAATTACAAAAATCCATTCGAGTAGCAAGAACATCAAAATATAACATGGAAATCATTTAAATGCATTCCTTGAGACAAAACATGACATTTATCATTGATTGGAGTGTGTAAAATTATGAGAAAATAAGGAAAGGGGTGAGAAAGGATGTCAGAGAGAGGATAATTCTGAGGTTCAACATACCCCAATGCGAATTCATTGCATGTCCTCATGCAATTTACCAAAAATGTGGATTTTCCTCTCCTATTGCATTTGTTTAGACACTTCTGCTAACACATCCAATTTCCTTCTTTTACTTTTCTTTGAAGTGATTGCCATCCTGGGTTTTCTCATAAGAAGCTTGTATTTGAGATTAATGGTTGCCTTGTGTAGTGACTTGTTCTTTCTTTTCAATTTCCTATTCTTTTTGTGCCACAGTCCTAAATGAAAAATGGTATTGTCACTAATTACCTTTTCCAACTTGTTCTATTGCTTCAAGGCCTCATTCTCCTGTTTAATATGCCTATTCAATATCTCTAGTTCATAAATTTCTTGTTTGAGAGTTTCAACTAGAGGTTCTTGTGGATTGATAGGATTCACTGTTGCACTTATCTTCTCCAACGACTCTATGTAATCATATATTTATTGTTGTGTTGGGTCTATGCCTAGAGATTTTCTGCTGGGGCTACCTTCAAAATTATGAATAAGAGAATTTTGAGGACTGTGTGGAGGAGAAATATTGACAAGAGATGGTATTGGAGTTTCTTCATCTAAACTTACAAACTCTGTCTCTTTTGGTAGTGTTTTCTTCATTGAACCTCCGAATCTGGAGCTCCTTCTCAGCTGTAGAGGATTTTCATTTTTCTCATTTGTATCTTTGTTCCTTTTTCTTATCTTACCTCTTGTTTTGACTTTATTTTTCTTTCTGTTCTCTTTCAGTTCTTCAGAGATGAGCTTTTCATCATTTTTCTGCAATGAAGATGCAGTTTTGTCTTCAATGTTTGTATTATTCTTCTTCCTTCTTCTCTTTTTAAAATTGTCTTCTTTAGGTTGTTCTGGTACTTCTTGAAAATGGTTTCTAATAATAAAATTCTTCCAGGAATCTCCTATGCTTTTAAATGAAACTCAACAAATATTTTTACCAACCCATGATGATGCATGGTGTTATCTATAAACTGTATTTTTTTCTGCACGTTTGTAGACATTCTTTTTAAGCTATTCAGCAGAAATAAGGGAAGATTTATTTCACCATTCTCTAAGAAATTCATCAATAATCGAATATGATATACATACATGCAACCAAACTTTCCTTCACAGGTGATAATTTTTTGTAAAACCAAGAGCATGTTCCTCCATTTATTTTTAAGGGCTGAACTGGATATACCTTTTCTGAAAATAGAGACATCCAGACCTAGGTTTTTTAGGATAAATTTCCATGATTCATCGTGAAACTCCTTGTTTTTGAACCACCTTTCTCCAACCCTCAGAAGTTATGTGGCTTTGGCTACGAATGTCTCAGTAAATTTGAACTTGATGTCTCCAATTTCCACTTCTGTGCCATCAAAAAACCGAGCAAAAGATTGTGTAATCTCTATGTGAAAACCATCGAATTTCTCTATGAATTTGAGCCATCCATATTTCTGCAACATTTCCTTAATCTGCAGATATCCTTCCATATATTTTGTTCCCACCAGTTCTGATCTAACTATTAGTCCCATGCCTTCTATTATGAAGAGTTCTCAACCTTCAGAACTATCCTTCTCTATTTATGAAATGAATTGGGTTATGGATTTGATGAAAGGCATTGAGGGTTTGTAGGAATAAATAGGTGGTATGGATTGGGGTTTTTGAAGAAACATAGACGGATATGTCACGTCAATAAGTCATGATTTTTAATCATCAATGAGGGAGTCAATTGTGGACCGTTATGAAACATAATGTGGAGTATATGGTTGATTTGTGGTATGATGGAAATCACAATCAAATCAAATGATGATCTATCAAGGGAGCATATGACCATCCATATTATACATGTTAATGTTTTAGCCTTGCTATTAAAACAAATTTTTGCAACTTTACCTTTAGAACTAACCTTTTCGTTGTTGTTTCTTTGGTGTTGATTCTTCAGGTACCTTTTAGCATGTTGGTCTTCAAAATGTAGTCCTTAATTTCATGTATTCTTGTTTGTAGGTTGTAAAAATGTATCAGAGTTGCTGAATGACATTTAATGTGGCTGCAAAATAGAATCAGTTGCAGAATGGAATTAGCTGTAGAATGTAGTCAGTTGTAGAATGTAGTCAGCTGCAGAATGTGATCTGTAAAAAAAAAAAAGGTATAGATATGGAATGGAATGTAAGTGGAATATGACTGTGAAATGGAATAAAATTGGAATATGACTGTGAAGTGGAATGAAAGTGGAATATGATTGTAAAATGGAATGAAAGTGGAATATGAATGTGGAATGGAATGAAACTATAAAATGGAATGAATTTGAAGATTATGAGCTGCAAAGATAGAATATGAATGTAGTTATGTGTACTACTTATTTGTAGAAAATAAATGGAAACTATAGGATGTCAGAAATCTCTGATTTTTGTCTTGGATATATATATATATATATATATATATAAAGTGGGAAAAATAAAAGTTAAGTTAGTGAAGAAGAAGAATTCTTCTTCACTAACTTCATATCAGTATTATCTTGGAAAATCTTGATAAAATCTTCTCTTGAAATTGGCTTATGGTATACTTTCAACCAATGACCATTCACAAGAAGAGGTACCTTTTCTTCATCAATTTTCCTTATCTTGACTGCTGCATTATCAAAGACTTTTTCAATCTCATATGGCCCAAGCCAATGAGTCTGAAACTTTCCTTGAAAACCTTTGAATTTTGAATCGAACAAAAGTGCCCAATCCACTACTTGAAACTTATTCTCCTTGATATATTTATCATGTCATTTAGACCTTTGTTGCTGGACTATACTGGTTCTTTGAACTGCATCTTTCTTGATTTCATCAAGCTCATTGAGTTTCTCCAATCTATGTTTCTGTGCATCTAATAAATCAAGTCCCAATTGGACTGCCATCTTGGAGGTTCGAATCTGAAACTCTATAGGGAATAGTACTTGATTTTCGTAAACAAGGTCATACAGAGTATGTCATGTTGTATTCCTCCATGTAGTTCTGTAGGCCCATAAGGCTTCAGGAAGCCTTTCTTCCTAATCTCTTCTGTGTAGATGTACAGTCTTAGTGAGAATTCCTTCAATCACCTTATTGGTAGATTCTACTTGACCATTTGCTTGTGGATGATAAGAAGTAGAATTTTTGTGCTCGATCTTGTAAAATGGGATCCCATTTTACTTGGACGTAAAATGGGATCCCTGATCTGTCCCAATTTCTCTTGGAACACCAAAATGAGTGAAGATGTCCTCAAAAAGCAAATTAACAACAGAACGTTTATTAGAAAAAGGTAATACTTTAGCCTCTACCCATTTGGTGACATAATCAGTACATACCAAAATATATTTCTTTTGTTTAGATGGTGGATTGATTGGTCCAACAAAATCCAAGGCCCATTTTTCAAAAGGTTCAATGAGTACCTAAGGTTGTAATGGAATTTCTTCTAAAGGAGCAGGTTTCCCTACCCTTTTGCAGTTGTCACACATTTTGACATATTCTTTGGCATCTCTAAAGATGGATGGCCAATAATATCCTAAATGAATGATTTTATAGGTTGTCCTCTTGTCAGCAAAGTCTCCACCACAAGTTTCATCATGACATGCCTTAAGAATTTTAGGCATTTCACTTCTCAAACACACCTTCTGAAAATGAGACCTGGACCTGTTTTATACAATTCATTAATAACCCATGAGTATATTGCACTTATTTGAATCATTTTTATTTTCTCCCTAGGAAACAAATGTGAAGGTAATTTTCCTATGACTAAGTAATTAGCAATAGCTACAAACCAAGGAGTTTTAGTAGTTATTGAAAAAAGATATTCATCAAGAAATTTATCTTCAACTGGAGTGTCATCTTTGATATTTTGGATTCTAGACAAGAAATCAGCAACTGTGTTTTGTTTTCCAGGTCGGTCTAGAACGGTGATGTTAAATTCTTGCAGGAGTAATAACCATCTTGTAACTCTGCCATTAGTAATAGATTTATTCATTAAGTATTTGATTGCAGAGTGATATGTATGAACAAAGGTTTCATAGCCTGTAATATAATGTCTGAATTTATTGATAGCATTAACAACAGCTGAGAATTCCTTTTTAGTTGCAGTGTAATTTAACTCTGTGGGAGTCAAATTCTTTCTTATGTAATAGATGGAATAGGGGATCAAATCTTTTTTTCCTAATACATCTCCCAAAGCTGTATCTGAAGCATCAGTTGAAATGTGAAAAGGTAGTTTCTAATTTGGACCTCTTAAGATGGGTGCTTCAGGAAAAAAATTCAAATTCCAATTGGCAATCAGGATTCCAACTGAATTCACAATCTTTGGTAAGTAATTTGAAGAGTGGAGATGTTATTTTAGTGAAATTTTCTATAAATATTCTATAATATCCTGTGAATCCTAGAAAACTTCTAACATCCTTTTGACAACTTGGAATTGATAGTTTGGAGATGACTTCAACTTTATATTTATCAAATTTAATTCCATCTTCTGAAATGTGATGTCCTAAAACAATCCCTTCTTTAAACATCATTAAACATTTTTCATGACATAGTGAAAGGTTTTCTTCCTTACGTCTTTTAAGACCCTTTTCCAAATTTTCTAAAGCTTCTTCAAATGAATTCTCATAAACTGTAAAGCCATCCATGTACACCTCTACACAATCATGTATTATATCAGAAAAAATTCCTAGTACTTCCCTTTGGAATGTTGCAAGTGCATTGCACAATCCAAAAGGAAGTACTCGGTAGGCATAAGTCCCCCATGGACAGGTGAATGTGGTTTTATCTTGTTCTTTAGGTGTTACCTGAATTTGATTGTAACCACTAAAACCACCCAAGAATCAGAAATACTTCTTACCTGCTAATGCATCCAATACTTGATCTATAAAGGGTAAAGGAAAATGATCTTTTAGGGTAGCTTTATTCAATTCTCAATAATCAATGCATATCCTCCATTTACCATTCTTTTTTGGCACAATCACTAAATGGGAAACCCACTGATTGTCTGAAATTGGATAAATGAAGTTCACATTCAGCAATTTTGCAACTCTTCTTTCACAATTTCCCTAAGATTTGGATTCATCCTTCTTTGAGGTTGTCTGATAGGTTTAAAATTTTCCTCAATATAGATGTGATGTATACAATTCTTAGGACTAATTCCTTTCATGTCAGTGTATTCCTATGCATATGCAGAAGAATGTTGTTGTAATGTTTTGATTAACGTTTCCTGTTGTAATCTCTCTAATTTATAGTTTATGTTCAAAGTTTTCCCTGGAAATATTTCAATTGTAGAGCTACCAAATTCTTCCATAGAATAAAGAGACATCTACCTAGATGAAAAATATTCCATATTGGATTTTTCTTGAAATTGATCATGTTCATATTCTGGGGATGATTCAAAATTTTCCATTGATTTTAAGATTTTACTAACTTCACTAATGGTTGAAATAGTAAAGAGAGGTTGTATATCATTTTCATCATCAATCCATTCTTTGTCATCTAACTCTATGATTTTTCTTGCTAGAGGATATAGAGTTAATTTCTTTGTTGAGTTACCATCAGAGATATACATGTCACCAGATCTACAACTAATGAAAGCATCAGATGTAGCCAACCAAGGTCTTCCTAATATAAGTGGATGTCCTCCTATATTTTTCTTAGGATTTAAGATCATAAAATCAACAGGATACTCCCAAGAGTCTAAGGATACTGAAATATCTTCTAACACACCATCTGGCTTGATTACAGATCTGTCTGCTAATTGCAATAATGTAAGTGTATACAGAAGATTAGGAAGTTTGAGTTGTTCCATGGTTTGTTTTCTCATGATGTTTCTTGATGCTCCTAAATCAATCAACGTATTTGGAATTTCAACTCCATTGATATGTGTTTTTACAACTGGACTTCCTAGATATAAATATTTTTGTATGGAAATTTTTCCCATCATTAAGTCTGCAATTTTTCCTACAAGCTAAATTCTTTTTATTTCTTTTGTTTTTCTTCCTAGTTTCTTCATGCTCGACTCTTTTATTATTTTGGCTATAATTGGAATCTCTTTAATGGCCTATAACAAAGGAATTTTGATACAAACATTTTTCAATTCATCTAGAAAATCATAATTGGGCAACATAATATGCTTTTCTACCCCTCTATAAACTTGTAATATTTCAGGAAAACGAGGTGTAGAAGTAAGTACTGATTGTTGCTCTATGATAGAAGTTGAGTTTATTGGTTCTTTTTGTCTTTCATTTTCAGAATTATGGTTTTGAAGAGATGTTCCTTCCTCAAAACTTTTATTTGGCTGTAGAGAATTTTCCTCAAAATTATCTTATTCTTGAATAACTACAGGAGGTTTTTTCTTTCTAATATCCTACCAGATCTAAGTTGGACATCATTAAGATCTAGAGGAGTAATCATGTAGGTTGGAAATTGGTGTCCTTCTATCATGTAGGTATTTTGAGGATTTTATTATTGGGGTTTGGTAATGGTTGGGCAAGTAGTTGATTTGGTCTCTGTGGAAATGGTAGTGAAAGTTGTGGATTTTGGTTTTGGAGTTGGGGTTGTTGATTTTGTTGAGGAATTTGTTAGGGACGATAGTTTAGATATGATGGAGGATATTGGTAGTATTGATAGAATCTTTCATAGGGATTTTTCATTCCTTGTGCCCAAGATTGAGATTGAGGCCAAGGTTGCTGCCAAGAATTCCAATTATTTGGTGGGGGATGAGTATACATTTGATTGTTAAATCCTTGAGTTTGTGGCCCTTTCCATGGTCATCTAGAGACAAATCAAAGAGATTATGTTGGATTTGAAGTTGTTTCTTCTTGAAAAACAACCTTAAGACCTAGAATTGAAGGGTAACTCTTAGTCTCATCACTTTCTGAACAAATCATACAGGTCTCTATGACTTTTGCATCAAGAGGAAATTATCTTAAAGCATGCTTCTTTCTCCATTTACGACAGAAAATAGCTAAAGCAGCAGTCTCGGCTTTCTGCTTGTTTTGTAATTTAAGGGTGTCTAACTCTTCGCTAAGACTCTCGAAAATATAATTTTTAAATTCATCAAGCATGTTTCCAATTTCTTCCCTACTTACGGTTCCAGTTACATATTTATTTACCCTAGCAAGAGAAGGATCTCTTAGACTTTTTCCACTTTTTTATTTTCCCCTTTAGAAATGGAAACATAATTCACCAATATCATATAATGGAAGTTGAGAGATATCCCCCTTCCCCATCATGTTGAGAATGTCTATCCATTCATCTCTAATGGATTTTAATAAAAGAGCTTTTAAAGTATCTTGATCTAAATTATCCATTTTTTCTCTTTTTATGTTATAATTGAATCTTTCAATTAAATCCTTTAAATTCTCATCCTCTTTTTGCATCATTTTAAATACTTCATCCTTGTGATTGATGGGTGTGAAATAATCCAAATACCTCTCTAAAAATTCTCTCTTCATGTCATTCCATGTTATGATAGACTGAGTGATTAAACTCATGAACCATTTTAAAGCTGCTCCTTTCAATGTTGAAGGAAACAATTTAAGTTTTTTAGAGTCTTATAAATAATCATAAGTTATGCATAAGACTTCAAATTCAAACAAAAAGGTTTCAGGATCTTCACTCTTTAATCCATGAAAATTTGGAAGGATTGAAGGTGAAATATTTTTCATTGTGCCATTTGTCTCTCCATCAACTATAGGGAATCTAAAGGAACTACCAATTTCCCTATTTCTTCTACCTCCTTCTGCATTTCCTCTACCTCCTCCATTTAGGACTTCTCCTTCTCCTTCTCCTCCTTCTCCTCTTCCTGCCATTATAGATTCTTCAGAGCTAATATAAGATTCAACTTGCAAGGTTAACTTCTCTTCTTCTGGTTCTTCTATCAATGGTATGTTGAAGAAAGGTTCTTCCTCTTCCTCTCCACTAGGAATTTCTAACTCTTCAGCTAAAATATGTTCCCCTGTAGAGGTGAAAAATGTTACTCCTTCTGTGGGAGATCTAGGATCTTCTTCCACTAAAACTGCCTCAGTGGGTGAAGTAGGAGATCCTCCTAATTGGATTTCTGACCTTAGAAATTTAGGAATTCTATGGCTAGTGAAGCATGGAATATGAGTTTTAGATGGAAGTGTATCACTTCTTAATCTTGGTGAAGTGAGTGGTGTTGTAGGAATTAAACTCCTACCTCTAGCTATGAATCTACCCCTAGAGTCTCTTTCTCTACGCATATCATTTTTTTTAGATGTAAGAAATGAGGCTATCTAATTACACTTCCCCAAAAACGGTGCCAAAATGTTTAGTCAATTTAATGTCTTAAATTTCTTACATAAATTATCAACCGAGGTTTGTAAACTGATGAAGTGTGGTGCACTATATGTGCTTAGTTAACCTTTTTCCTACTTCGTTGTATATATATTTATATTGTTTTGGGGGTTTTGTTCTTGATGTTTAAGAATGTTAATCTAAAAACTATGAAAGAAATCAAATGAATCTAATGAATTTTAAGAAGGAAGAAAAAGAAGTGTTCCTAAGTTAAACTAATTTACATAAAAATAAATCAAAGACTTTTGGCTAGTTAGAATCTAATCTAAAAAAATAGAGTATCTATCTTAATGATTTCTACCTTAACATTAATTCTATTCCATGGATGAATCGTATATCTAATATTGAAATTGTAGTGCTATTCTAAGTGAAAGCAGAAAAGGATAACAACTAATGTATATTTAGTTACTCCAGCATTCAATGTGAAGTGTCACCTTATTGAGATGATGTGTAAGCAACTAATTACACCTTTAACTTCTAATTTTCTAGAAAAGCAAGTAAAGTATGCAAAGGAAAACTCAATAATTGCATGAATTAAATATTCAATCATTCAGTCTAGAAATATGATAAAATCAACTTCTTGGAATGACTTTTAGGAACATCAGTGATGCAATTAAATGAGGATCTAAAATCAAATGTAAAAGCATGAAAATTTAAAACTTAACCAATTGTAAACAACTAATGTATGTTTGATTTACTCCAACATTCAATATGAAGTATTACCCTCTTGAGATGTTGTGTAAGAAAACAATTATACCTTAGTTTCTAAGTTCCTAGAAAGCAAGTAAAATGTGCAGAGGAAAGTCTCAATAACTATATGAATTAGACATTCAATAATTTAGTTTAGAATTATCATCTTGAAATGACCTTTAAGAACATCCATTGATACAATTAATTAATATTTCTAATCTGAGAAAGAAAATGAAAAAAAAAAAAGTAAAAGAAATTAGATAACTGTGAATCTTATTTCTTCAAACTTAGTTCAATTTGAAAATAGAAAGATCTATCCTCACGAAATGTTTCAAAAGAACAATGATTACACATTTATGATTTAATTTTATGATAATGATCAAAACTAAAATGTAACATTAATCTACTTCATAAAACAAAATTGACAAAAATAGAGTAAGGAAATTAAGCTAAAACAATGAATGAAAAACCTCCTACAGTGCAGGGGCCCTCTGCAACTGATTCGGTTGAAATCCTAGCTGGTTAAAGAAGCACTTAAGTAATCATTGGCATGAACACAAACCTTGTATTATAACAGAATGAAGTCTTAAAACAATACAATGTTTCAGCAAAAGCTTAACTTAAAACTTAATTATTCTCGGTTTTGTACAACCGATATTTAAAGAAAATGAATATAATTGTCTATGAGCTAATTCTACTACAGGTGGCTAATTTTATCTGACTTATGGAATTTCCATTTGATTGTTTAACTCTTGATTTGCTACGATAGAGAAAATCAAGAGTCCTTATGTTCTCGGTTAACGTTCTTTGATCACACCTTTGACCACGATCTCAAGCCTCCTTTTCTATCGTTCTAGATCAAGTAGATAGGAAAAAATCCATGTGGAGATGATTTTGGAAATGCCCATGTGGCTCATTTCTCCATTTGAACCATGGAATCTGTCAAATCATGAAAAAAGCTACGGAACCCATGATTAGCTGCAGAATAGGCTGCGTTCTATAGCCAAATTACAAAAATCCATTCGAATAGCAAGAACATCAGAATATAACATGGAAATTATTTAAATGCATTCCTTGAGACAAAACATGACATTTATCATTAATTGGAGTATGTAAAATTACGAGAAAATAAGGAAAAGGGTGAGAAAGGATGTCAGAGTGAGGATAATTATGAACTTCAACAGTTATTTGGTTGACTTCTTTCTTGTATTTATTTATCTCATTCTTCCCTTTCTTCTTCTTCTTAGTCACCTGGTTACTAGCATCAAGGATTTTACCAAGCGAAGAAGAAGAAAGGGAGGAAGACATGTTGGGTGAAGAAGGTAAAGGGTTAACATGAGGTTGGTGATGTTGAGATGGTGAACTTAGTTGAGGTGAAGCATGTGGTTGAGGTGGAACAATTTGAGTAATTGAGGCCAACGAAGTTGAAAACAACCATACCGGTAAACCTATGGTAAATCTAGGTAATAACAATGTAGCCATATAAGGAGGACCAACATTTCCAAACAAAGGAAAAGGACTAGGATTCTCGTTTAGAGGGGTTCCTTGGTTGGTGAATTCCAGAACTATTTCCATTAGTTTCAACTTCAGTGAATTTTATTAATAATTTAAAAATGTTAACAATCCAAATTCACAATATAGGCCTAAGGTCTCTAAAAAGTAAAAAAACAAACAAATGAACATGCACTATCAAAACTAGGAGTCAAACCACACACAAACAGTTTTTTTTCCCAGTGAAATCATTAGTTGGTAATGAAATCCAATGTCACAGAAATCATTGTGAAAATATAGTGGATGGAACCAGTTACCTTGAAAACCTACTTAATGAAATAGTTTTTTGCAAGTAATTCCACTTACGCCATATCGAGTGAATATTACCCTCCAAAAATTCCAAGTGAATCTAGTCAACGTTTATTCTAGGTACAGTGGGAACTTCACTCCACTGCCACCGCAGGAAATAGCCTTAATATTATGGTCACTAAGGTTACCAACTATCAGATTTAAACCTGCGGGGAGTCGTAGGTCTGACATACACGCAAGGGCAGAGTAACTAAGCTCAATCCCCTTGAGAGTTCCTCGACATGGTAAATTCGAGGTTTACTAACAAGTGACCCCAAGTACCTTTCGACATTGTTTGTAATGCATGCAAATCTTCTATATTTACTAATGAAGAAGGTATGATTACTTCAACGGGTCCGATATGTCGTATTTCTTAACTCTTGTGTAACAAGGGATTCCCATAGCAAAACTGTAATAATTGGATTTACTCCCTACCACAAGATTCTCTTGTTTGTTTACTGCTTTGGAAATTTTACTCACTTCCCTATTCCAAAGCACTAACCTGATCTATGTTGGTGGAATGAGCCCTAAAAATGTAAAAAAATATAGATTGATTTTAATTAACGTTGTGGTTGTTGCTTACTCGAAGGGATATGAAAATGAAACTGATGATATTTCGACCTACTCAAAATACTCTAATGCATTCAACCATTAAAATATAATCTTTTCTTTTCAACGAAATCCTAGTTAAGGGAAAGTGAGAGGTTCTTTGATTTTCAAAAGAAATGAAAAACTCAGAATCCCAAAACATTCTTTTTCATGAAATGCCAATTCACTTCCAATAATGAAAAATTCGATAAATAAGAGAAAACATAACAAATTCTCTAACGCACTAATTTTCAGCAAGAAAATACTAATGCTAATCAATTCCAAGAAAGAAAAAAAAATTGTGTTTAAAACAAGCATAAAAACATGCAAATTCAAATCAGGATTGTCTTTCAATGAGAGACACTATCTTTTCAATAGATGAAACAACTCTTTACAATAGGCATAAATGAATATATGATGAGATTCACTGAAAGAAAAGAGATTTATACAACCAATTCCAAAAGTGAAAGATCGATTTTCTACACATCGGCAAACCAACAAAAACTCAAAACTCGAAACTATAAAGATAAGTGATTTTCCTCAAAAAGACAATCAAAGATGTTGATCTAAATGTACGGTTCACTTTTCCATAATGTAAACTATGCAGCTATAATCTATGCACAATTCACTTGAAAACTATGCAAATGTAATCTATACACAATTTTCGTTCATATTCTTAAAATGAGAATTCTAGCTAATGCAAATATAATCAATGCAAAAGAATTCTCCAAAAACAAACACAATATGATTCCAAATCAGCGAAAGAACAACAAGACCATTTTCCTTCACCAATGTAATTTAAAGAACCAATCAAGTGTAAGTAAATAAAATTGGGTGAAATTTTCAAAGGTCAAAAGTAAAAATAACACTCAAAGGCGATTAACACTTAGACAAAAATGAAAGAAAAAACATGCAAAATTTGTTAAAAAACTAAGAAAAACCTCTGAGTAATGACCAAGGGAAATAAAATTAATAATTTCTCAAAAAATAAATTCAAAACACCCAATCAACTTAAAATAGACCTAATGAGATTGTAAACAAGCCAAAGGATCATAAAAACAAAAAATCTGGACTTAAATCAAAGAAACCTTAAATTTTTCAAAAAAATTACAAGGTTTGTATAGGAAATCAGTGTAATACAATGTGCATGTGCATTGTTTCTAAAGGCTAAGTGCACAAATCTGTGCTATTTTCCTGAACAGCAACCACGTCGATAGAGTAAATTAAAAAAACAAAATAAAATAAAGGTCTCAAACCAGAAATTTCAATTCTTAAAAAGGGTCTAAAGGTATCAAGGGTCAAAAAAGTACACAAAGAAGAACTCTCATTCCCCAATATGGTCGCCAAATTGTTACATGGATAAATCCCTCTTGCGGACAAGAGAAATCTCCCTAGAATCCTAAAGGAAGACTAGAAACAAACAGAAAAAACAATAGCTCTTTCCTTAGCCTATAACTAAAACATGAAACATGTAGTATGCGAAGGATCACTTACCTATTAACGAAGTGCTTGCATAATTCCTTTCAGCACTTTCCACATCCATATTTCCCTCAGTGCCTTAGAGGCTTTCCTAATGTTTTCCACAACTTCTCCACGATGCTCCAAAAGAGATCCGCATAGACAAAAATATTCAAATTCTGATCAAAGCATCTCACATATAAAAGAAAATGTAAATGAAATCTCTAATCTAACATACAACATATAAATGAATCAATAATCAGTTATAATCCATGTGAGTGATCAAGAAATCCCACAAATAACATCAAAATAGACGCAATTAGGAAAGAACAATTGACTTTGTATTAAATTCAAACGGAGAACAAGCTTACAACCTGGTTGCCTTGATGTCACAAGCCTCTTCTGATGGTCTCCTTTCCTTCCCTTGATGACAAGCTCTTCATAACCAAACCAATAGAACATTTTTACAAATCCAAGTCCCACATTCCTTAAGTCCTTTGCTCAATTTATAGGAAGGATGAGGAGGTTTCTAGTACTACTTCTCAAGGGATATGATCCTTAAGAAATGGATATTATTTCCATATACCAAGGGATGAGGCGCATGTATGTATTGGTTCAAGGTTTCTAATTTGGATAAGATTCCTCAACCAAAGCTTCTAGAACTTTTTTTTTTTTTTTTACCTCCGTGAATAGACCTGCGCAGTTTTTAGTGGAAGAAATGTACATAATTGTGCAGTTTACAGTGGAATAAATTTCACATGCGCAAGTTTTGTTCAAGAAAATTGTGCAGATGCTCAAAAATGGTTTTAATGCAATGAAAACCAAAATTCCTTTTGTCACTGGTATTTTTTACTTAAAGCTTCATATGGGATTTACTTGAGACACTCCATCGGATGGCGAGATATCTGAATCGATAGTCATGGTGACAAAATTTAGTGTAACATAAACTCAAATGGTAGGTCTCAAATTTAGTTCCCCAACTACCCCATAGTTTATCTCAAGTTGAATCTTAGATGGATATCCCTACGTTGTCTCTTACCACATGGAGGTTCGGTCATGAAACTAAATTTGTCTAATTTAAATTATTATTCTTTATTTTCATTCACCGCTATATTTCTTAATGAGGTTAAATTATACTATGATTAATGTTTTTATTTAACTTTATGTTCATTTCCCCTTTTTTCTTATTAAACGCTTACATACTTAGGGGTTACTTTATATGCATATTATCTACCTAAGAATTTTCAAATGTGGGAAGGATAGAGTTACTCAATTGGTTAAATCATTTTATTTCTTCATATTCTCCCTTTACCCAAAGGTTTACTCTTCATTTAGTTAACTTGGTTTGAAAACCTCACTTACTACGTTTTGTGAATTAGTATGATATCATATATTAATTATATTTCAACAGTTTCTTCTTGATTCCAAGGGTGCCAAATCGGTTCTTCTTTATTCCAAGGGTGCCAAGTCAGTTTCTCCCTTCAAGAAATTCCCTTGAAGTTCCAAGGGTGCCATGCTACTTGCGAAAAAATAGGTGTGATGACGAAGACCACTTTCTTCTCCTATGCCAACCTCTATAGTGATACTAATGGTTTTTTGGATCAAGGAATCCACCTTGATGCATGCCCCCTAGTAAAA
Source organism: Pinus albicaulis (assembly GCA_034641835.2). NCBI lineage: Eukaryota > Viridiplantae > Streptophyta > Pinopsida > Pinales > Pinaceae > Pinus > Pinus albicaulis. The sequence continues at coordinate 385,713,090 of CM076580.1, read as the reverse complement.
TATTTCTGAGCGACCCAATCTAGGATCTATCCCCACAACCTCATGATCTTCAAGATGAACGTATCCCAACACCTTCTAGTATAATTCATGGTGGGAGTTCTAGTGGGGGGAATCAAGGATGATTTCCCACCCCTCCCATGAATTTTCATCTATATGTACAACCCCATCACTCATGTGTGAGTCATTCAACCAAGTAACTAACCTATGCTTGTAGCCACTATCATGTCATTAGAATTCATAGAAGAATTTTAAATTAAAGTTTAAAAATAAATAAACAATAGTATGTAATTAAAACCAAACCAAAGGTTACCGATTCATCACATACAAGTGCATCTGGGTAGTCTCCCACCACACTCAATAATCATGAATAATATTTTATTCATAATATTATCACCAATATAATTTTCTATGTTAAATTATCATCATGACATAATAATCAACATCGTAGTAGTGTGAGAAAGAAATAATGTAAATAGACACGTAATGAATCCATCACATAATTAGACATAGTCATAAAACATTCCCATCACAGTTTGTATCATCATAACATCAAACTAGAAAAATAATTATTATCACATCCACTCATAGTAAGAGTTAAATATTTGGATCCTCAACCTAAGGTCCTAAAAGAATAATGTATCAAGGCCAATGTCATATAAGGGTCAGTCAACCAAATTGGGGAACTACATACACCCCTCTTAACAATAGACTTTGTCTCGAAATCCTCAAAACAAAAAATTATGGTGACACATCTCCTCGAAATCCTCCCAAGTGGCTAAACTAGGACTATAGTTTCCCTACTAGACCTTAACTTGGTCCACCAATCGTCATCTAAGCTACAAAGTTCACTGGTCTAGTATGTGAACAGGTTTTTCCATCACCATGCCATCTTCCAATACCTACAAATGTCTCAAGTCAATAACATGTGAAGCATCTAAATTATAATGATGTAATAAAAACACATGGAACACATCATGCATACATGTTAGTAATGTAGGTAAAGAAATACTATCTAACACCGACCCTTTCTTCTTTATGATCTCCAATAATTGCACAAATCATGGAGACAAATTTCGCTCCCTTCCCAAAATTTATGGATTTGTTTGGACCCTACTCTCGAGAAGTCCTTATCTTGCACTCCATAACTTCAATAAGTTCAATGAACATCAACATAGATCTTCTATCGATCTTGTGCTTCCTTTAGTCTCCCCTTAATCATGGTCATTTTTTTCGTTCATCTTATTTTTCATTACCTCCACATCATATATATATATATATATATTCCACACCTCTAACATTTGTAAGACAACATCGGTGTTAAGGATTTCTTCATTAGCATTGGCAAAGACCATTTTAATTCATATTCATCATGGCTTTTGCCAACCACTCATGTAGGGTCACTTGGATTGGTAATGAAAATTTTTCATTGATGCTTCCCATCACTCAACCACCTTCAATCATATTTATTTCAAAATTTTCATTTTGATTAGCTTTTGTAAAATATGTAGGTGGTTTTTGTGATGTGACAACTTCCATATTTTTTTGAACTGCTCCATCATATTCATAAGTAGCATTTTCATGTTCATCATCATCACCTAATAGATAATAGCATCCTTGCGTTAGACTCAACTTATTTATTACAACTTTTGCATCTTTATCACTATGTATTCCCAAAACTTGATTATAGGCCATATCATTGGTAAGAGAATAATAATTGATTGGCCAAATTCAATTGCACCTTAATTCCACATTAATATTAAAGGGTGTCAAAACCCTTTCAATAGATATACTAGCAATTTGAACGATTTCAAACCTGTTTACCACTCTCGAATGGTTCTTTACCATCCAATTTATTCTCTCAAACCTAAGATATCATAAATCTATTGGTCTAGTAATCTACCAGTAATCATTAGAGGAAATTTCAGTCTAAAAGTGGTCATTAAATTTCATGTAATTTCCATGTCATAATATGTAAACCAATCAAAATGTTTTAAATTTATAAAGAGGTATATGTAAATATTTTGGAGGGGAAAGAAGAAAACTAATTTTTTATTGTATTTTTGGCTTATCTCCTTACAAGTTTACTCAATTTCAAGTGTAGATGCTCATTGGATGCGGAATTAAATTCCACATCCAACGAGTACCCATTATGCACACTTCTAAGAATACTCATAAAGATAAAAATTGAAGATACATTAAAAAACGTGTTCGACGCACTTTTTATCTAATGTATCTTCAATTTTTGTCAATGTGCGTCTTCTCATAAATATACAAAATGGGTATCTGTTGGCCCTGTGGAATTTAATTCTGCATCCAAAGAGTGTCTACACTTGAAATTTGAGTAAACGTATAAGGAGATAAGCCAAAAAAACAATAAAAAAATTAGTTTTCTTCTTTTCCCTCCAAAATTCATAACTCTAATTTTATTATTTTAACTATTATTTTATTTATTTTCCTTAGGAGACCACTTTTAGGCTGAAATTCCCTCTAATTACCTTACACATGCACAATATAGTCTTAATTTTACGTCAAAAGTGAATCCCTTTAAAAAATTTGACATAAACTAGTTGGCTACATCTAAAACAAACAACAATTACTTTATTATTGCAATCTCTTAAACAAATCCATAAATATAATTGAACATTGAGAATCTGCATTTAGTAAAAATAACCAAATGTGTGAAGAGGAAGCAAACCTTGAATTTTTTTCTTTACAAACTTCACTTGACCACTTACAGAAGTAGAATTTAGAAGCTTTAATTCTTTCTCATTATATTCCCCCAATTACCATTCCACTAACATTTTCTTCATAAAATAATTGTAACGAACCTAGAGTTTGTAAATATTAGCAAGGTTATTTGATAAGAAATCTTCTTGTAGCAAGTCAAAAATCCTAACATTCATAACGGTAGCCCTAGCAACCAATTTCCTTCCCCAAAATTTGACATAAAAAATTCCAATAACCCCTTTAGTTGAACCACTCGTAGCCTACCAATTTTCTTTCATTATATTTGACTTTTTAAGCATCTACTTCCCTTCCTTGTTCTTTTGAGTCGCTTCCTAAGTTTTTTTCATACTTCCAGCCTAATAATTGATGACACTTAAAGCAGTTTACATCTGCAACAGTATGCAATCTAGTCATAAGTTGTCTACCTTCCTTTGGCCCTATAAGAATCATTAGGGGAAGTTTGAGGTCTAACATGGGCCTCCTATGGAAATAATAAAATAATAGCTAAACCAATAAAATAATATTTATGAATTTTCAATTCATTTTTTGCACCACAATCCATGTAACCATAGTTAAATTCAATTCAAAAGTTGTACCAAAATAAAATTAATAAAAAATTGTATTGATGTGACTATAAATAAGAATGAGTTTTTCAAGAAAAAGTCATTATCATTGAACAACTAATGCATTTGTCTTTTGTACTTAAATAAATTAAAATAAAATATAAATATAAATTTATAAATTCTTAATTATATTATATGCTATTAATTAAAATTTATATTATTTAAATTGTATAATAACATGTAATTAATATACTATATAGAAATAATATAATATAATGTAATATAATAAATGTATATGGATATGCATTGTTTCTTTCAAGAAATATGAAATGAAAATAATATATTTTTATTGAAAAAGTGTGAAATGACATTTATTATGAGTACTTTACTTTGACTTTAAAAGTACTTAGAGCACTACCATGGTTAACCATGAGTTTTTATCCACCATTGAGAATGTGACAAATAAGTACCTTTAACTCAAGCAATGTCATCTCAAACATTAGGGATGATGTCATCCCCTAAAATGTGATTGGTTTTCATAAAGTGAATTTTGATTGTACATTTTCCTTAGAAGGCCCATTTTAGACCTCAAAATTCCCCCAATGGTTTATCTGTATCACTTGGGGAAAAAAAATCCATGACATTTCTTCTCTATAAGCCTTTGGAAATCACATCATTGTGATGGGAAATAGGGTTTCGACAGTTGCAACATCTATATATGCGATGGCCTACCAATGCAGATACACTAGTATATATGTAAAACCCTTCAATTTCACTAGCTTTGAACAGAAAATAGACAAGTAAAATTTGCTAGTTCCACACTACTCTAGGTTCACCACTTTCAACTAGCTCATTAAGTATAGCAAAGGATCATAATCCATAAAAAAAAAAAATTAGTGTTGCAATATTTTTCAACAATGTGACCTAACATAACCTTGTAAAGTTCCAAAATCACTAGATTAGTATCCATCACCATGGTGGTATCAAGTGCAGGAATTATTCTTCCAACCATAAATTTAGCCTTGAGCCTTTATCCACTTTCGGTATGTTATAGTTCCTTACTCACAAATTAGAAATTATAGTTGATTAGGTTAGAGTTAAAATGTTATAAATGATTATTGCTCCAAGTTTTCTAATCAAGTACAGAAAAATGTATTGATAATTGTAGAAATTATACAAACAATATGTATGCAAATGGATTCAATCCGATCATGCAATATTCTAGGGCAAGATATTGAATCCTTCTACAATTAATTTTCCTAAATTAAACATGATCGCACAATCACACCAAGTAAGAGAAAGAATCAAATCCACAACAAATAAAATTTTCTGGGGAAAGCAATCTGCTCAAAACCCCTCTATCTGTATCGTATAAAACCAAGGAATCATGAAACAATTACAATGCAATCTTCTCACAAGAGTCTATTTCACTCTACCAAATGTCTCACACTGATCCGGACAAAATCGACCAATACTTATCCAATTTCCTGACTCTACTCAGCCTGCCTTGCTTGCGTAATTCTAAGAACAATTGATCCCTATTAATTAGGAAATTCAACCTTCCAAAACTGTGCAATACATCATGGGAAATCATATGGTTGTCTAATTGCGCATCTGCAATTTACTAATTATACAACTGATAGATAACATCCCTTTAACCTGTATCTCAACTGGGTCTTAATTAGAACTGACAAGCATGTAGCTATTAATAGTAAATCATCAGTCACTTGAAGGATCATTGCATGTGAATTAAATATGATTTAATTAACTTGACCTCTCACTAGTACAACAATCAGTTACAACTAGTTAGACTGACTTTAACTCACTTAATTTAGTTAATTGATTTCTCATGCATTAAACTAATACACTAACTACAACTTGGACCCTAAAAAAAATAGAATCACTCTACATGCCTCACCAACCACCCTCAACTCGAATTTCGTGTGCTAACTAAGTCTATCACACCCAGTTAACTATTACAACTGATTATGAGATAAGATTACAATTTATTGTCCAATTTAATTAAGGGGAAATTAAATTAGACACACATTTCTTATTGACTTTTCAACACTCCCTCTCAACAAGAAAGGGATTATCAGCTACCCCGATCCTGCCTCTGTGGTATTTGAATTTTCTCTTGCCGAGTGCCTTCGTCAGAATATCTGCATCCTAATCCTCCGTGGGAATTTACTGAAGTAACATAATGCGTCTCTGAACACAATCTCTGAGATGGTGGTAACGGATGTCAATATGCATGGACCTGTCATGCAATACTGGATTAACTAAGAGTTTTATGCAACTATGGTTATCGCAATGTGTCACCGTTGGATCCATCTAATGACCAAACAAACCAACTAGTATCTTCCTCATCTAGATGGCCTCACATGTCACCTGACTGGCTTCCATGTACTCTGCCTCGGTTGAACTGAGTGCAACTGATCTCTGCTTCCTGTTGTACAAAGAAACTGTTGTCGATCCTATGCTGAAGATCCCTCCTGATGTGCTCTTCTTATCTGATGGACTGCGTGCCCAATCTAAATTAGTGAAACCTTGAAGCTTCACTCCCTTTGTTCGTCTGTACCATAATCCATACTTTTCAGTTCCCCTGTGATATCTCAAGACATGCTTACCCACCTTCCAAAAGAGCTTAGTTGTCTTATCCATAGCTTGACTAAGCTGGTTAACTGCATAGCATATGTCTGGTCATGTGCTCACCATCTACATTAGTGGACCCACAAGATACCTATAAAGAGTAGCGTCCACTACCTCACCTGAAGTAGCATCCTCCTTCCTCCAGTTTCCTGCAAGAGGAGTCTCCATGGGTTTACAGCTCTCCATGTGGAACTTCCTCATAATCTCTTTGGAATAATTTCCTTGAGAAACAAATAGCTCCCCATCCTGCTACCATATCTCCAAACCAAGGAAATAGTGAAGGATTCCTATGTCCTTCATCTCAAACTCTCTTGCAATATCTTCTTTACAAGAAGTTATGAGCTTATCATCACCTATCAGAATAAGATCGTCAACATAAAGTACGATAATCAAAAGCTTACCATCAACCACAATCTAGTACAAGTTCGCATCTACTTCACTCTTTATGAAACCTAACCCAGTGAAATAGTTGTCAATCCTTGGGTACCAAGCACAAGGTGCTTGCTTCAACCCATACAGTGCTCTCTTGATTCTACACACATTCGACTCCCTGTCAAAGGTATCAAAACCTTCTAGCTGCTTAATGTACACTTCTTCCTCAATAACTCCATTTAGAAATGCAATCTTCACATCCATTTGATGTATATTCCAACCCATTTGTGCTGAGAGTGCAAGGATAGGTCTAATCGATGAGTACTGTGCAACTGGTGCAAAACTATCCTCATAGTCAATCCCCTCAACTTGAGAGAATACCCAGGCTAAAAATCTAGCCTTGTACTTCTCCACACTCCCATCTTCTGCCTACTTCACCTTATAGATCCATCTAGATCCAACCATTTACTTCCCAACTGGTCTTGGGACAACATCCCATGCACTATTCCTAATGATGGAGTCATACTCCTCAACCATGGCGTCAACCCAAGTTGGTTTCTGGATTTCTTCCTCAAAATAGGATGGTTCTGTCACAATACACTTGCTCATAAGAGCCCCATTATACATGTATGGTGATTGTCTCTGTCTGCATTGTGATGTAGGTGCTCCTACATGTTCTGCCGCATCAAGTCTCAATCTATCAGCCTTTATGGTGCGCCTCCTACCATGTATTGTGGATGGCTCTGCATGAGTGGTTTTTTCCACTCCATGATCCTCCTCATGTGGTTTCTCCACATATTGAGGTTCTTCCTTTGGAACCAAGAGTTCCTCATCTTCATGCAAATCAAGCTCCCTCTCAAGGGACAATCGTATGGCTTTCTCCTCATCAAATTTTACATCCCGTCTGACAACTATCATCCTGTTGTTCAGAAAATACACTCGATAGTTGTGGGGAGTATCAGTGTACCCCACAAATATCCCAATATTTTTTGTTGGTTCTAGCTTCTTTCTGGAATCTTTGGTCATGTTGTGGCTCATTTTCAATATCCTTTATTTTAATTTTTCGAAAATACAAAAAAATGGGAAAAATATAAAATATGTGTTAAAGTAGATCTTCCTCATACTTTAACCAAAGTTGCAATGTTTTTGTAAAGATTAAAGTTAAATACTTTGAAGGATCCGTAGAGGTGTTAATGTTCAGGCAAAAACTTAAGCAGGATCTAAGAATTATTTTTTCAGAGGTTAAAGGCGGAAACCCATGGGCACAATCAACGCACGGGTTAATGGGGAAGGTGCCTCCGCAGCTGACCCCGCTGACTGACCAACTGATCTTGATCGATGGTCTGGATTCACTGTGGGGGAAAGGCCCCGATGAGCACTCCATACCCCAGGGCCTCCCGCAGTGACGTAACATGCTTGTTAATGACAGCTTTCAGCCATGTCATGGTATCGTTTAATGGTCTCTTGTGATTCAAATCAGCATTCAATTTTTAGACCCCGCGCCATATATTTAAGCATGTTTTTCTTTTCAAAGGTTAAATGTTATTTCTTTGTATTTTTCAACCTTGATTGCATTAGTGTTTTCCATCGTTGTTTGCCACCCCCGAGCTGTCTCATGGTGAAACGTTCATCTCTTTCCGACTCATCCAGTCATATTCCTCTCATGGACACCGAGAGGGATATCTGAGATACCATTTTCCCTCTAGAACATCTCCCTTCTATCAGCAGGTATGTTTAAATGATAAATCTTGTCCTATTTTCTCTGCCATGGCCAATTCAGGCGTACTGTCTGCATGTATCCCTAGGACTCATCTTTTTCGTGAGTTTGTGCACTATTTGGTATCTGTCATGTATCCTGGTAAATGCTTCGTAATGAATTTCCTAGGAGAGAATGTTCTACAATTATCGGCCCAGTTACTCCATCAAGCTTTACGTTACCCAGAGTCTGAATCCTATATTCAATTCACTGACGAATTATTGGCAGCATATTATGATAATCTTGTAGAACAAGAATTCACCCAATTCGCCTTCTTCCTAAGGCTGAAAACGAAGCGGTTTGCACCAGATAGTAAGGAGTTCTCCCTAGAATTTTTCGATGCAGAAGTTCGGCCAGTGCTACGGTGTATATCATAGATACTAGGAAAGGAGGATGAAAACCTAGTTGATAAATCAATACTTGGACTATTTTTGTTGATGATGAAGAAGAAAGTAGTGCTAGACATCCCGTCTTACTAGCAGGAGGTCGCCAATACTCAACTCATGAGTTTATCGATCACTGGGTCGTTCAGGTTCCCTTCTCTTCTCACCTATCTCTTTTTATATCAAAATGTGGAGGAATTCTTGCATTTGGGGTTGAACATCATGGATGTAGATAAAATGAGGCAGTCAGTAGTGTTTTGGATTGATGTAGTAAGAGAGGAACAAAATGAGGAGGGGGTGTTTGATTTTGAAAATCATTTTATGTCCACTGATTATAAGATTTTGAATGGGGTTTTCCCCCCATGTTTCTTGCCAAAGGCTCAATAATTTCTTCACTTGGTTACTAATTATAAATTTGGAGACTGGTATGTGTATGAATATTACTCAGAGACCAGACTTTATGGAGATGGGATAGAACCATATAGACTTCCCACATTTGTTCCTATGAGATTATTCACCTTAGAATTCATTAGGCAGAGTTTGAATGTGGACCAAATACATTTTGTCCCAATGAAAAAGGGTCACATGTTTTAATTACCTAAGTCTGTGGGTCCATTTATAGTCAAAATGAGGCAGAAAGTTGATGAGGTTAACAAGATTTAGATCGTATGCACTTATTATTAGAATATAAATGGGCTTATGGTCCTCATAAAGTAATTTCAAACAGGAGAGTTGAAAATGGCTACTCAGAATTTGTTCATGATAGTAGACCTGACATAGAGAAATTAGTCAATAAGATTTTTACAGGTTCTGCTAGTTCTAGCATACAGACTCCTATCATTTCTGAAAAATCAAGCAAGAGGAGTAAAGAGGCAGTTGTAGATTCCGAAGATGAGGAGCAAAGAGACGAAAAGAGAGAAAAATTCACTAAAGACATAACAGATGCTCAGCCTGGTTTCCTTATTCAACTAGGAGATGAACGGAATGTTCCAGCCTCACCAAGAAGGCATGGAGATGCTTAGGATCAAATACCTTTGATTAAACAGGTGTTTTCTCAAATTTCTGAAAGGAATCAAAAGATGAAGGCTAGTATGGAGGCATGGGTTGAATATCAAGTAACTATGGGCTAGACTAGATTGTTGACTGCCATGGATCTAGAAAAATATCAATTTAAAATTTCTCTCTCTCACCCTTCTGATATGACTATAGGGTCATCAAGTAATTTCAAAACTGTAAATTTAACCGTTGATGTGAGAAAGATTCCTTTTCTTGATAAAATCAATTTACACATGCAGACAGGTCAATTAATAGTGAATGATCTGACCAAGACAAATGCAATGGCTCTTAAGGCAGAGAATATGATAGGAAAGGTGATCAAGAAACTGAAATTGGAGAAAGCCAACTCCAGGGCCTTAACAACCCAAAATGAAGAACTAAAGAAGATAATTTTGAAGATTGGAGTGGATTCAAATGGCAGGTTTGTTGTGCAGAAATTACTACAAAGTGCAGAGTTAGAGATTTATGTGTTAAAGAAAAAGTCGAAATTACCCATAGGAGATCATTTAATGGCAGCATAGGTGGCAGAAGTGGAAAGTGAAAAGGAAATCCTTCTTCAACAACTCTTACAGAAAGAAGAAGAGATTTCTAAGTTGAAAGAAATTGTACTTAAATTGTAAATCCAGATTGATTCCCATTCCTGTATTATCATCATGCCATTTGGAAATGATGATCAAGTAGCACAGTTATCTCAGTTAAACACTGAACTGAAAATGGTAGAGAATGACCTCAAAAAGGAACAGAATGATATGGAAACAGTAACAAAATAATGCAGGCCAAGGATGGAGAAGTTAATAAGTACAGGACATATTGTCAAAGGGCCAATGCTGAAATCAAGAGTCTAAAGGAGAAATTGAAGGGAAATATAACTTTGATACAGGTTAAATATATCATCAGGAATGAAATCATTGGAGAGATGAAAGAAGCCTGGGAATCTTTGACTATTGTATCAGAAGAGAAAAGCATTGTTAGAGACTTTGAGGAGAAAGTTATGGCAGATAAGCAGAAGACCATTAACAGAGCCATATGGGCAAAGAAGTTTATTGATTTCATTGATTCAAAGATTGAACAAGAGTTAGAGGAAAATGAAATTAAAGATAGGATCTTGTATGTTGTAGATATTAATAAGTTGATTTTTAAAAATACTTGCAGGAAGACAGCTGAAAAGAAGTTGACATAGATTAAAGAGGCAGTGAAAAAATTTGATAATTTGTATGACAAAAGAGCCAAAGAAGGATTGCCATCATGCTGGGACCTTAAAGGCATCCTTTTATCATGGGATTCCTATGAAACATTATTGGTATTAGAAAAAAGTAAGGTGGATAACACTCATGAGAAAACTCAAATCCTGAAAGGAACAACAATTATTAATTTTCTTCAAAGGCATTTTCAATTATTGTGGATGGTGAAGACTTTATTTACAGAGTGACCAACATTCAATAGGATCACCGCCTTTAGGCTGGAGTACCATAAGCTGATCAACTCTCCTAAGACAAATATTGAAGTGTGGAAGAAATGTAGAGCGTGGATGGTTGTTCTACCTAATGATACCTCATCTTCTAAGAAGGACAAGCCAGCCAATCAGGAGAATGTAGCAACAGCGGAGTAAATTCATGTTCAGTAGATAGATTAAAGTTTTAGTTTTATTTTATCTTTATTATGAGATTTCGATTGTAATGAGATACTTTGATGATATGTAATAGGTAGTTTAAACAGTTTCAAATAGTTTGAGCAATTAAGAGTAGTTTCAGCAGTTACAAACTGCTTTACATTGTATTTAAACAGGAAGAGAAGAAAGGAAAAGGTTCCAATTTTTGGACCTTTGGACTATTGTAAATTTTGTACTCAAATTTCTGATGATTAATGAATGAAGATCAAGATTCTTGCATCAATTGTTGTTGATATGTTTTCCAGTTTCCATTCTGTTTTTTCCTTCGATGAATAAAATGAAGTAATGTAGTTACGGGTCTCTTTTTACATATGTAAGTAAGAGTTAAACATCCTTAATGAGCGCTCCTTCATTTTAACTATTCCACTCACATAAAATTCTTCTGAAGTTTAAAGTGATAGATCATGTTTATCAGCATATCAGTTTGAGCTTCCTTCATGTTCTTCCTATCACTTCAATTAATATTTGCAGATAATGGCATTGTGAAGCATTTATTATATCATATCCTTGAGGGTTTAAATAATTGATTTCTAAAGGTGATTAAGCAAATACTATCTGATATCATATTTTTGTGACATATATATATAAATGTCTTGAGCACTGATTCCTTACCACAGCCAAGGGATTGTTTCTTGAGATACAACAGGTCACATGGCAATAGATAGATGAGCCAAAAATTTTAAAATATGAAACATTAGGTTTCTTACTAGAAAAAGCCTCCTCTAATGTACTCATGCCAAGTATCTGATGAGGAATACGGTTTTGCACAAATATACTTGTGTTGCATGCCTTTTCCCACAGATGCAATGGTAGGCTCTGATCATGTAACATAGCTCGTGCCACACCCACAATTTTTCTATTATTTATTTCTACAACCCCATTCTATTGTGGGTTATGAGGCTCAACTCTCTAGGAATTCCTTCTTTGGCATAGAAGCTCTTGAATTCATTAGAGATGTACTCACCACCATTGTCGCTCCTTAGATAATTCGCCTGCTTCCTTGTATCTTTCTCAACTAGTGCTTTGAACTCAAAATATTTTGAGAACGTCTGATCTTTCTTCTGCATGAAGTAGATCCAACACTTTCTATAAAAATAATCAACAAAAATCACATAATAAATGTGCTTTGTTGTAGAATCTGTAGAGAATGGTCCACACACATCTGAGTGAACTCTCTCAAGGATTTCTGCTGCTCGGTTCTCCTTCTCGTGAAAAGTGGCCTTTGTATACTTCCCCATGGCACATCCATTGCATGTGTCTATCTACCCAAGAGTACCCTTTGGAAGCCCCCTAGAAATATTTTTCATGACCTTCAAAGCACTGTGGTGTAGATGTCCCAATCTCTCATGCCATAACTCACCCTCATCCCAGCTCACCACTCTGTCTTCTTTACTCATCAATGTTGTGCAACCATCTACATCAAGTTTGTAGAGGATTTTCACATGAAACCCAATATTCTTAACCTATCATGTGGCTTTGTGATGAAGGAATTCTTTCCCTTCACTGAAAACCACATCATATCCCCTATCCTCCAACATAGCAACTGAAACTAAATTATTTTTCAAGCCTAGTACATGCATGACATATTTTAATAAGAAAGCTTTACCTTACTGTCTCTGGAAAGTAAGTGTACCAATCTCGATAGCTCTATACCTCCCGTATCTTGATCTTAATCCATTGAAATCCATCTTGATTCGCCTATCGCACCAAAGAATATTTTTTGAAAATTTGAATGTTGTTCAGCGCAAACTCAATTTCTTCTCCACTATAGTGATTTCTGGAGCTCTGATACCATGTATAAATTATACAAACAATATGTATACCAATGGATTCAATCCGATCATGCAATATTATAGAGAAATATATTGAATCCTTCTACAACTAATTTGCGGAAATTAAACACGATCGCACAATCACACCAAGTAAGAGAAAGAATCACATCCACAATACATGAAATTTTATGGGGAAATAAATTTGGTCAAAACCCCTCTATTTGTATTGTATAAAACCAAGGAATCATGAAATAATTACAATTCACTCTTCTCATAAGAGTGTGTTGCACTCTACCAACTGTCTCACACTGATCTGGAAAAAATCGACCAACACTTAGCCAATTTACTGCCTCTAATCAGCCTACCTTGCTTAAGCAATTCTAAGAATAATTGATCCCTATTAATTAGAAAATTCAACCTTCCAAAACTGTGCAATACATCATGGGAAATCCTATGGTTGTCTAATTGCGCGTCGGAAATTTACTAATTGTACCACTGATAGATAACAACCCTTTAACCTCTGTCTCAACTGGGTACTCATCAGAACTGACATGCATGCAGCTATTAATACTAGATCATGAGTCACTTGACAGATCATTGCATGTGAATTAAATCTGATTTAATTCACATGACCTCTCACTAGTACAGCAATCAGTTACCACTAGTTAGACTGACTTTAACTCACTTAATTGAGCTAATCGATTTCTCATGCATTAAACTAATACACTAACTGCAACTTAGACTCTAAAACAAATAGAATCACTCTACATGCCTCACCAACCACCCTCAACTCGAATTTCATGAGCTAACTGAGTCTATCACACTCAGTTAACTATTACAAGTGATTATGAGATAGGATTACAATTTATTGTCCAATTTAATTAAGGGAAAATTAAATTAGACACACATTTCTTGTTGACTTTTTTAACAATAATAGGCATTGGTTTTTGCATTGTCCTCTTAGTATTAAAGTTTGCTTAAAAGCTTAGAAAGGTCAACAGAAATGTGAACATTTTGTAAAAATGTCGTTGTCCTTGTTGGGAAAACACTATTATGATTAGGAAAATAGTAATTGACTATTTATTAAAAATAATTTCACATCAATCATGAAAATTAAAACGAGGATAAAAGGTATCATTAGACTAATATGAAACATTTTAAAGGTAATATTTTATGGTCAAAATTTCCTTTAATCCAAAATTATATAAAGTGTGTTATTATAATTTCCATATTTTAAGTTATTTTAATTATTACATCTAGAGAAGCTAAAGGTATTTGTATGGAATGTATAATATTTGTGGAGTGCAAACACTTTTCTTTATGAAATAAATTCACATCTCTATGCTAGCATAATCAACAAAATTGTCTTATGATGGTATTGGGTTTCAAATAGGTTCAACTTGCAAAACACGATAGTATACCTCTTTTACCAAGGGAATTTCAAATATAGTAATGTGTGTTCTCAAATGTCTATCTCAACCATCTAACATAGCTAACTAGATGTGGCACCAATAGAATTATCTAGCACAACATACATACTATCTTGGATAATTTTGGGCCTAAGTCGAAATCAACTCCTTCTCAAGAGAGTTTTTTTTGTGTTGTTGAGGATCCATGGTGTGCTCTGCTCTAACTTAGGTTTATATAATATTTCAAGATAGATTTTCTAAAAATTCACTATTTGGTAATTTTAGAATATTTAATTGTTGTTATTACTTGTAATTTTGTGGAATTTGTTGTTATTATTATCGAGAATCTAATCTCTCATATTATTTTCTAAATCTATTGATGTTCATTATTACCTAGAAATTTATCTATCCTTTTATAAGTAGATTTGGCTTTATTTGGCTTGCTATCTTAGTAATTTAAGTCTACCATTAAATAGTTTATGGTTTATAATATTTTGACTTATATTACAATTTACATAATAGTTCAGTCTACCATTATACAGTTTTTGGGTTCATAAATACTCAGGTTCATAAGAAACTTGAAGAGATTTAACGAGCGGAAATCAAACTCCCGAATAGGGTATGATATAAAACAAATTTATTAAACTCTCAAGACCTCCGCTTTAAGCAAGAAGAACATTTCTTGAGGTAAAATCTTTTGGTTTTAATTATTTAAAAAAAAATTGAAACTAGAAAGATTTTGAAGAGCTATATGTTGCTTCAAAGAAGTCATTTAAGGGCTAGGAATAATCTCAAAAAGCAAAAAGAAAAATTCATCTCTCTAAAGAATTTTTTTTTCAAAACTCAACTTGACTATGCCATAAGGAAGATACCAACTTCAGCTGGTGAACGAATTTTATCATCCGAAAATAGCAGGATATTATGGAGTAAAAACAAAAGGTATTTCTACTAGCCAAATATGGGATCAAACAAAGAAAATTTTGTGAAGACGTTTTTTATATTTTAAACTAGCCAACAAGAAGTGTGGATTATACATGCCTTTGATAGTACCTGGTGGACCATGGAAATCAATTTCCATAGACTTTAGTCAAGTTTAGTAACAATAAAGAAAAATAAAATAAAATTTGCTACACTAATGCAATAAAGAATTTCTGCGGGAATATTGCACACAAATCTCAAATTAACATTTATGTATTTACTATTATGTGGCTCAATGAGTAATTACAAGGTCAATATTAATTAAACTTGTTTATTGACATTTCATGTGTTTTTATGTGTTCTCTAGGGCAATGGTCTACTCCCTATTATGTATTCCCCCTTTTCATTATTACCACCACTATTATAAAGTATACACCTATTTTGTATACTCTTGTTTCACCAACTTTTAATTTTGAAGGTAATGATAACTTTATTTGAAATTGAGAATTGGTTGCTTTATGTTGTATCTTAGTTCAATATTTATTAAAACTTTGAGATGACAAAGATGCTACAAATGACAACAACCCATTTAAATGAACAAAATCTAATCAAAACAATACAAATGTTGCAAGTGTTCTAGCTCCTGGTTATCTATATTACGATATTTTAAGTTTTATGTTGATTAGAAAAATTGCATCGTGGTGCAATTGGTTGTTTTTATTGATTCCTCTTTATGTAATTTTGATAGTGTACTCACACAAGAGAACAGAATGTTAAAAGTTACCTAAAATGTGTTTGGTTCCTTAATGTGCTATTAATATTAATACTATTATTATTTTCTTTGTGCGAGATGAACAGTTCCACAAATTGTGTTTAGTATTTTTTAAAACCAACATTGTTTTGTGACATAAGCACACCATACTTGGATAATATTTCACAAGAAATCCAAAAAAAAATTAGCAACAGTAGACCTTCAAAAAAATATCAATGTAATCTCATTAACACAACAACACCTTGCTTTAACTCGCTCACTCGTTACTAAGTCCAACGGTTAACATCTCGATGCAATCTAAATGGTCAAGTTTCAACCTTGTGGTAAAGAATAATTGCTTCATCAAACATGTTCTGCAAATTGTAAGTGTATATGAGGTCTACATAGGGGTCTACAAAGGTTTCAATGGTTTCCCATATGATTTGATTGCTTGAGGATAAGATTTGAGTTGCATGTTTCATCTTTTACGAATGTGGGGGCCCAAAATTCTCGTCAAGGGTGAAGAGACGAGACTTAGAGTCTTTTGGAACCCTTGTACATCATTTTCACACTATTGTGTTTAGTAATACATGACTTCTAGTTCATGGTACATGAGAATCCATAGGGAGAATCTTTTGGGATTTACATGAAGAATTGTTCAGCGATTTTATATTTGTGTGCTTGCATGCATTCCAATCCAATATATAATGTAGGTAAATGGCACTTTACTAAATCTCCACTTTCTTTCCGGATTTCAAAATCACAAATCTTCATGATGGTGGTCGTAGAGAAACCCATAACAACATTATCTCTTGAATGAGTCTCACCTACATCACATAAATTTAATATATTATGCAGAGTATTTCCCAATGGTTGTTCCATACTCTCCTAAAAACCACTAGAGTACCAATAGAATAATATATGGTTCTAATTATCATATCCATTGTGCTAAAAAAAAATTGGTTCACAGTAGGAATGAACCAGTGATTGTGTATGGAAAAGTGTTTTGCAAGTTCAACGCATCAAGATATTATTTCTATTCATTAATGAGTCATTGATCATGTTGATCATGTAGCGATATTATGTTCCACAATTACTTCAACATTGTTGGACTTTGTCATTTTTTAAAGTGAATCTGATGTAGGGAGTCATTGATGTTGATCATGTAACGATTGTACATTCCACAATTACTACAACATTGTTGGATTTTTTCATTTTATAAAGCTAATCTAGTATATTTTTTTTCTAGGAAGCTTGTCTTTATTGATTATTGTCCCTTTCTTTTTTAATACAATATAATTTGAACCCATTATAATTCTATTTGATCGACAAATGGTGAACTTGATGGATTTATGACATAAGTTGAGAATTTGGATAAGTGGGCACCCCATTTGACCTCAAATTACAATTTTATCTTGTGGTAACGACTACAAGAGTAACAAGTTCAAAATATGCCTAAACATGTAAAGCCAAAATATGGAAAGTGGGCCAAGTTATTAACATAACATTCTAAAATAGTGGGTTCAATGGTGTTTTCCATGATACTGACAACTTTTACATAAATAAAAAGCTATGAAATCATATGTTTTGAAATATTCTCAAAAAGGAAATTTCCGCTACCATCCTCGAGAGACACAGAGCGATAGTCGACTAACAAATTCAAGGCTTTGGCCCAAATTTTGTTGAGTCAACTAGTTACTTGGCTCATGGCACTGGAGTTAACTGACAACTAAAATAAATTAACTTTGCATGCCCAGTTATTAGTTTATGCGATATATAGTTCCAATTTAACAATCATGTTAATATTTTTCAACAGTTGCACATGGAAGACATGAATTGGCAAACAACACAGGAGGAGCTCACAGGTGTAGATCACCAGGAGCTCCTACAAGCAAATGCACCCGCTTGGGCTTCTCATAAAACTCCAACAATAAATAGATATATTTGTTAGGGATAGTAAAACAGATCCCTAAATGATAGGAACTGAATGTCTAATATAAAACCAAAATCAAAACTACGTAACAATATACCTAATCTCCATTAATTCTAACAATATTTTCCCTCAGTGACTTGTTGAAAATTAGCTAACGGGTGTGAGTCAAGGATCGGGAATTTATTAGTTCATTCATTTTAATTGGTAGTGCTCAATTAATAGCATTGTACAAACTTTGGGTGCCATCGTTCTTTCATGTTTAAGATTGAGAGACTGGTTAATGTCAATCATCGAGTACTATAACAACCAAATTTCATCAGGGGGTAATGATATTGGTGATTCAAACACCTGGTCCATAGGGGGCTTAGACTAAGGCACGAATTTCAAACCCCTCTTGATCAAGTCCTTATTATATGGCAATACTATTTGAAGTTCCAATTTTGAGATTGAAGATTTTTCTTCTTTTGTATAGATCCAAGTATTCATGCTCTGAACTGCACTTCTATGTTTCGGGCCTTGCTCTACACTTCGTTCCTTACTCTAAATAAGGAAAATCAGGCAGTCATATCAGGAAGCAATGCAACGCATAATATTAATTGTTCAACTTATCTCTATGGTGGACAATCTAATTCACAGTCTAGTGATAGGGCCTGGGATCAATTCGGCGAACAACCAAGAGTTTTTAATGGACCAATTTGGACACTATATCAGTCAATTCTAACTAATATGAACTAATTGAGTCCATATCTTTGGTTGATGGATCAACATGCCACATGTGAAAAAAAAAAAAAATTATTAATCAATGAAGTTAAAGGAAGGAGATTGTTCCCTAATTACTATTTGTAATCTATAAATTGTCGTGGATATTTCACTGGACAGTCCATCACAACAAATGTGACAATATTATATTAAAAATCTGAGATTCTACACTATTACAGTTTTATTAAACTTTAATATATGTATATTTCATTGTAATTAGTGCATCGATGTGAATGGAAATTATGCAAATAAATAGAGAATGACAAAATAAGAGCGCACACACACAAGAAACAAGATATGCTCTCTAGGAAACCTTTCGAAAGAAAACACAGCTGGAAGGTGAGGTCGCTCTGCTCTCTTTCTCTGTCTCGAAATATGGCTACAAGTACAGAGAAGTAATGCATGTGGCCCGTTGGCTGTTACAGTGGAAAAATTGTCTTTGTGTGCTCTACCTCCTATCTCTCATGGATATATTTTCTCATCTATGGAAAAAAATGCTTTCGAAATAATGGAATGCCTCTTCCTCCTATTGGCCTAGTTTTAACACAGCCCGATAGCCTACCAGTGGTTAATTTTGACTACATCAACTGTTAGCTAGAGTTACAATATAGACTCTTCTAGAGTATTTTACATCAAAAACATGTGGCTAGCCCATTTTCCATGATAATGGGGGCTCACGCAGCATCCTCCCGAACTATAGGTGTGAAAACAAGAAGGTCAACTTCTGAGTGGCATAAATTTTGCATACAAACTCTTATTCATGGACTTCTTGCATTGTTGGAAAGATATTTGTGTGTAGAACAACATGAAATGGTGTCGTACAAAGCGATAAATATTTACCCCCAAAAAACATTGTTTTATGCCTCAAAATGCTCCCGGAAGGTTTCGGACCACACTTTTCCAAACCTCGCCAGTAAAAACGGTCCTGTGAGCTAATTCCTTCACTTTTTCCACTCCAAATGCATCGAGATGGATGAAAAAAAATATAATGATCCAATCTGGATCACACCTCCCCATTTTTGAATGATTTTAGTCCCCAAAGCTTCTATTAAATGAGTTGATAAAATTTTCCACCTTCTCTCTGGTGTACCATTTAGCTTTGACTCAAAGTTGTCCCTTCAATCCAATTTACCAAAGGTCATGCTTCCCCTATCTTGTAGTTCTAGACCTCTTATGAAAAACGGTATCTTCTGTCAACACTTCCTGAGCATCTGGTGCCAAGTCCTCCACAAAAAGTAGGACACTTTCATGTTCCTGATCTAACATGGAAGGCTCATATAGTTTCATATTCTCTACATTCACAATTGAGTAAATGCACATATATGGTGGTAAATTGAGTCGATAAGAATTATCACCCACCTTTTACAGTATCTCAAAGGGGCCATACCTCAGAGACTTGATTTTATTACCAGGCCCCTGCAAGCTCTCCTTGTTCAATTGTAATCATACTGTGTCTCCCACCTTGAATGAATTCTTTGTTTGGTGTTGATCATGCCTAGCCTTATACTTCTACTGTGACTTTGCAGTGTTTCTTGTACCTATAGATGGATCTACCTAATCTTATCTATAAAATTTTCAGCCCTCAAAGCATCTCTTGTAAGATATTTCCTCACTTCTCCTTGCTGCCCATATGCAATATCCAAAGGTGAAGGTGGAAAATATCCAAAACAAGTCTCAAATGGGGACTTTCCTATAGAAGCGTGGACTACTATGTTGTAAGAATATTGTATATATACCATATTTCCATCCCAGTTCTTCAGATGCTTCTGGTTATATCCCCTCAGAAGTTGCACCAAATTCATGTTGACTACTTTTGTCTACCCATCTATTTGTGGATGGAATGGTGTAGATCTCTTCAACTTTGTGTACATCTTCTCCCACAATGTAGTCCAGAATGCACAGAGAAATATTGTATCCCTTTCTGAAATGATGCTCCTTGGTATACCAAATTGCACCCAAACCTGTCCAAAGAAAAAGTTTGTTGTTTCTTGCCCATTGATGATATTTTTACAGAGCATCTGAACACACATCTTCCTGAACCTGTCAACTACCACGAACAAGTAGTCATGCCCCTTCCTAGTTTTCGATAAACCACCCACAAATTCCATGGAAATGCTCTCCCAAGGTCGAGTAGGTATGTAAGGGATGATATAGACCTTGTTTCATGTTGTTAGGCTTGTTGGTACAACAAAGCATACATCTTCTTATGAATCTAGCTACCTGATTTTTCATCTTGGGTCAATACACATACCTATGCAAGTTAGCCACAATCTTCCCTACACCAATGTTTCCTACAACCTTGGAGGTGTGAGCCTCTTTGATTAGTTGCAATCGCTCACCTTTAGGAACACATAGCTTATACAGTCTGTAGAGTAACTAATCCTGGAGATGGTATTTAACCATGATATCGTCATCGTGCACATGACTTTGACACTGCAACTGCTAATACATCTCCTCGAAGTCTTCATCTTCTGAATATGTCTCTTTGTATGCATCATAGGTGAATGGCTCCATGTGCATAAGAGTCCCCAAAGTTTTTATATTTGATTTGTTTGGCCTTCAAAGCATGTCGGCCAACTTGTTTGTGTTTCCCTTCTTATACTTAATCACCAAATGAAATTGTTGTAAAAACCCCATCCACTCACAATGCCTGGTCTATTGTAGCTTACTCTGGGCCTGCAAGTACTGTAAAGTTTGGTGATCTATGTGGATTAATGTCTCCATTACCACCAAATAGTACTTCCAATTCTTCATAGCTGGCAACATGGCATAGAGCTTCTTGTCATAGGTAGGGTAATTAAGGATTGCCCCACGAAATACTTCATAATGGTACCATACAGTCATTTCTCCCTACATCAATACAACTCCCATAGCATACCCACTCTCACTTGTCTCCACTTCAAAGTGTCGCTACTGTTTTGGTAATGCCACAACTGGTGCTCGGTTTATCTTCTTTTTTAGCCCTTCGAAATCGCTTTGTTGACCTTTTCCCCACTGGAAACTCCTACCACTTGTTGTTATGGCGTGGAGCAGTGTTTCTACCGTTGAAAACGAGGCTATAAACTTCCTCATGTATTGTGCTTCCCCAATGAAACTCCTGACCTTGGAAACATTATTAGGCACTGGCCATTTCATGATGGCCTCCATCTTGGAAGGATCTATCTTCATTTCTCTTCCACCGATCACATACACCAAATATTGTTTCACAAACTCGTAGTTTTTGAGATTTGCTAGAAACTTGTGCTTATTCAATGTTTCTAGCACCTGCATCAAATGTGACATATGTTCCTCCCAAGTAGCACTATATACTAGTATATCATCCAATAGAAAATAACAAATGAATCTATGAAAGGGCGCAGTACATCATTCATTAATCTCATAAATTTAGTTGGTGCATTACATAGGCTAAATGGCATAATCAAACACTCATACAAACATCTCTTGGTGTCTTCCATGTATATTATTCTTTGACTCAACCCTGGTGATATCTAGACTTCAATTCCAACTTGGTGAGGTACTTTTCTTGTTGCAACTGATCTAATATATCATCTATCCTGGGCAGGGGGTATTTGTTCTTGAGCGTGATTTTTTTCAATGCCCTGTAATCTATACACATCTTCCAAGTCCCATCCTTCTTCGGCACAATGATGATGGGTGACCCACATGGTGATATACTCAATCGAACGACACCTTTTTCTAGTAGTTGTTGCAACTATTTCTTCACCTCACTTTCTTCTATAACGGACTTCCTGTACAACCCAATATTTGGAAATGGGGATTATGGCAATAGTTGGATTTCATTCTCCACTTCTCTCCTAGGTGGTAACCCTTTAGGCTCTTGGAACACATCCTTGTATGCCTGTAAAAACTCCTCCAATTATTGTTTTTGTTTATTAGTACACCCCTCCATGGATGCCTTGCCTCTTATTGACTCCTCCTCAAACTAAGTTTCTCTTTAAAAAAATAAAACATACTTCTTGTTAGAATCGATCAATTTCTTGGCTTGGTTGGCACTTACCAGTGAATTTTTTTACTTTCCTTTGTGCTCGTTGATGGAAAAATTTTCCATCCTTGATGCGGTACTGGTTGGCTCTCCTCATGAATATTACATCATGCATGTACATGTATGGACTCCCAAACAAGACTCCACATACATCAAGGGGAACCAAATCGAGATCTACTTCATCAATAAAATCAGCATTGATAGAAAATCTACTTTTGCATTTTTTAGTTACCTTCAACTTTTCATCCTTATTTACCCATACCAATGAATATGTGTTTGGATGATCACAAACTTCCAACCCCAAATTCTTAATTAAATCTTCTGCAATGAGACTCACCTATGGTCCTGAGTCAAACAGATCATCAATATTTGTCTTCTTGACTTGTATCTTTATATGGAAGATTTTGGTCATTTCTTTGTCTTCCTATGGCTGAAGGCTACTCAAATTCACCTCCTTTTGCACTGATGTACAGTTGATCTTCTCATCCGCATCCAAATTTCTTTAAACTTGGTTTCTCAAATGCGTATCCATGAGATTCTTCTTCTTATTATCTTTCTTTTTTTTCTTCGGGTTTAGCTCTGGATGCAACTTCCAACACTTCTCCCCAATATGGCCATCAATGTTGCAGTCGTTGTAGTGGTTGCTAGGATCTTTGCACTAGTGTGTTTCAGTTGTCATATTTTTATATTTTCCCCATTTTTGCTTCTTCTTCCCCTCCTTAGAAGCTTCTTGTTGCTCCTTTTGCTTCAATCCACTTGATTGCACTCTTTTCAAGCCTGTTTTTCCAAGTATTGTGCCTGTACACAAGCCTCGTCCACTGATTTGGGCTTGAACATCATCAATTACTCATGCATATGGTGATGCAGGCCCCCCAAATACTTGAGGAGTACATCAGGTTTCTTTGGAGAAATATCCAACATTATAGCCATATTTCTGAATTTTGTGGTGTACTCTGCATGCTTTGGCCCAGCCTTTTCCTGAAGTAATGCCACTAGATCCACTGGTCCTCCACGTACCCAATGGGACAAAATTGTGACTTAAAGAGGGTTTTGATATCTCACCACTTAGTCACTAGAGGTTCTCCCTCTAGCCTAAGGGTTTCCGTGTGGCTCCCCCACCAAGTCAGTGCATTGGCCCTCTAATTTCAACAGCACGAATGAGATATTTTTCCTTTCCTCGGTCTCATGGATGTTTAAATAAACTTTTTGTTGTTGCAACTAGTGGTTCAGCTTTAGAGTGTCAATCTCATCATGGTACAGATTGATATCGACTTTTTCTTCCATTTTAAACAGGGATTCATTCACGTCACTTGAACTTGTTTATATTTTACGGATTCTTTCTTCGGTTGGTTCTCTGTGTCTTCTCGATCTCTCGATCCCCTTTCTGATTTGACCTCTGCATTTCAACCCCCATCTTCTCCAAATATCCCCACCTTATTTCTTAGGACCGCCATGAGGAGGTTTACATTGTGGTTTATATCTGTGACTTTTTGTTCAAGCCGCAAAAACCTCACCTCTATAGGATCACGATATCCATCTACAGATTCGTCGGCTGTGATTAAGGTTTTACGATTTTTGACCCCACCAACCTAGATCCCATGAAATTTATCCACAATTACCCAAAGAAGCCTGCTTTGATACCAAATGATTTGTAAACTACCATGGATATTCCACTTGACAGTTCGTCACAATAGATCTGATAATATTATATTAAAAATCTAAGATTACACATTATTACAGTTTTATTAAACTTTAAGATATGTAGATTTAATTGTAATTAGTGCATGCATTGAATGGAAATTATGCAGAAAAATAGAGAAATACAAAATAATCACACATGTACACACAAGACACAAGATATACTCCTGGAAAACCCTTTCACGAGAAAACCCAGCTAGAAGGTGAGGTCGCTTTGTTCTGATTCTCTGTCTGGAAACATGGTTGCAGGTACAAAGAAGTAATGTTTGTAGCCTGTGGGCTACTACAGTGCACATATCCTCTTTGTGTAATCTACATCTTATCTCTCCTAGATATATTTTCTCATCTATGGAACAAAATTCTCTCTAAAAAATGGAATCCCACTTCCTCCTACTGGCTCGGTTATAACACAGCTCGATAGCCTACTAATGGTTAATTTTGACTACATTAACTCTTAACTAGATTTACAATATAGAATCTTCTAGAGTCTTTTCCATCAAAAACACGTGGATAGTTGATTTTCCATGAATAATAAGGGTTGATGCATTATCTTCCCGAACTATAGGTGTGAAAATAGGAAGGTCAATTTCTGAGTGGCATAACTTTTGCATACATACTCTGATTGACGTGATTTTTGCACCGTTGGAAATATATTTGTGTAGAACAACATAAAATGGTGTTGCACTAAATTGGCATGTTGTTACCCCCAAAAAATGTCGTTTGATGCCTCAAAATGCTCCTAGAATATTTCTGACCCTATTTTTCCAAACTGGGTCTCGCTAGTAAAAACAGTCACGTGAATTGATTCCTCCACTTTTTCCACTACAAATTCATTGAGACAGATGAAAAAAAATATAATGATCCAATCTAGATCAATTTTAGTGGTTTCCCTCAAAGCAGTTGTAGAATAATCAACAAGAATCTATTTCATGCAATGATAAGAAATGGTGTTAGAGTGTTAGTCAAGGTTGTCATTGATGTCAATATGGCATTATTGGAGATGGAAAATATTCTTGTGATTTCAATGAACCTCATGCAATCCCTAGGTACTAAGGATACCATTAATGAAGATGGTAATTTTTCTCTTACTTTATGAAAATATCAAGCCATTAATGATGCTCTAAACATGAAGACTGATGCTCATAGTGATCTAGTCTTTGAGTGTCAATTATGTGTCCAATATACAAGCCCTAGAAATATCCTTGTTGTGGGATTATGATATCCTTGCTCTTGAAGATAAAGCCTAAAATCATGATGATGTCCTTACTCTAAAGAAATATGTTTCAGATGCCCATAATGCCCTAAAGATTGATGTAAATCCTAAGTCCCTATCATGTGCCTATGATGACATGAATAACTACACTATACTTGATGGCATATGATGACATAGTTGGAAGACCTCATGATAACACATTTAATGATATGGATGATGGTTGGAAGACTAATTTTAAGCTCTTATGAAAATCCATTAAATTCTAGTCCCTATATCCTTATCCACAAAGAATCAAGGACTGCATAAAAATTCCAAAATAATCATCTCATGGTTTGCACTAAAAATTTCAAGAACATACACAAATAAAAATCAATTTGGACATCTTGGGGGCATCTTATCACAATGATTCCTATACCATCTTAAAGAGGATTTTTCCCTCTTTCTAACAAGCCCTTACTTGCCCTTAAATGCCCAATGGTTGAAGAGAAAATGAATTTTTAAGGTAAATATATATATTCTATTGTAAGTCGACCTACCCTCAGTCATACAAGTCGGCCTCAATTCCAAAGGATGTGTCCCTTCATTCCAGTGTCGAATTCATATAAATGCAAGCATTGTCTGTCATTTTCTCTCACCAAATTTTGGTCAAGGGACAGCACAGTGAGGAACAGCACTAAGGAAGCATTACTAGAATCTTTTGGTTGAGTTAAGGACATGATTATTTACCATCTGAAGCAGGAAAAGCATCCAGACATCCCAGACAAGTAGGAATTTTAAAATACATGCATTGGTGCACAAATTTTGTGACTTCTTTGGAGCTACCACATTATAACCTACCACTGTACAGCACTTCAACCTCTAAAATGGCTTGACTACCCTCTAAACTAAGTTTTCAACCTGTGGGCTGAATAGGTGGCACAAAAAAGGACCTTAGACTATGCCTGTGGAGATCAATTTCAGACTTTGTAATTCATCAGTAGCTTGGATTGTAGTGGACTGTAGTGACTCGGACCCCTCTAATTCTTAAAGTTTCTTGGACTTGTTGTAATAACTATCTACTGATTTTTTGTGGGAAACATACAGTGTCTTGGACTTTTGACAAATTTTGCTTCAAACTTGTAAAAACTTTGAGGCTAGGATCAAATCTTACACAGTCACTTAGAGTTGTTCACTAGTGTAGAATTTGGACTGCAGTCCAATCTCGTGGAGGCTCAAAAACTGTTTGGCATCTCTACTGTATTAAGATCGGATTGGTGGCATGATTACAGACCTTGTTGAAGGTTCTTTACTTGGACATGTGGTTGATAATTTGGCATTTCTTGAGAGTATTTTTTTGAATACAAGGTTGAGTTAAAGTTCTCTCAAGTAACATTGAGCTCTCCATTGATAAAGTTGAAGGAGAATTCGTTGAAGATCTGTTGAAGCACTATTGAAGACACCTTGAGACATCTTGGATGCAGCCTTGAAGACCTCGAAGCATCCTTGAAGAAATTTTTGAAGAACATACCTTGAATCAGTCTCTGGAGCAGGCTTGGTGCAGCGTAGTGAAGAAATATTGAATACATCTTGGAGCACCTATTGAAGAGCTTATGGAGAAATACCTTGTTAGGAAAGCATTGCGGAGACTCCCTTGATAAGTTCTTGAATAATCCCTTGAAGAGGCTTAGAGCAGGTGCAGAACTTGAGCTGCCAATTGAAGACACCTTGAAGATCTTGGAGATAATGTTGAAGACCATGATGCATTAGCCATCATGGGGTAACTTGAAGATCTTTGGTTGGGTACCATGAAGAACAGTGGAGACACCTTCATGTGAAGAACAAGGTTTTCATTGATGAAGTGATGTGGAGAATAAGTGAAGGCATTGTTGGAGATTGATAGGGCTTGTTGAAGAAGATATTAGGAGCCGTGAATAATTACTAAAATATCTTAATGAATTAAAGCAGGAGGTTGGAGCCTCATAGAGATAAGGTCGGTGCCTTGGAAGATAGGGTTGGAGCCCTAGAGGATAGGAGTCCTCAAGAAACCAGGTTGGTGCCTCAAAGTCCACAAGGTTGGAGCCTTGGGAAGTCTAATTCAATGCTTGGAAAAATACAGGTTGGAGCCTGGGAGATTGAATATTGGTGTCTTCATCTACTGTTGGAGCCCTACACATATTTTGTACTTAATTTATTGTAAAGAAAATATTAATAAAAGTATTTATTCTTATTTTTAATTTTATGTTCTAAATATAAGTGATCTAAATGGTAAAATAACAATTGAAAATAAATACCGATTCACCCCTCCCCCCCCCCCCTTCTCTCAATATTTCCAACATAAATATGTTATCTATTTTCATATACAATTTTGTTTGGGAGGTTCGTCAACAATCTACGGGTGAGGAACTGTCCAAATCATCCTCTTATCGTGACATTAAAGCATTCACTAGTGTGAAACAATTTTTAACGGCTAAAGAAAGGGCTATTCTCCAAAGGAGCACAACTCATGGTCGGGTAATTTATAGCTAGTTGTATGATAGTAGGGTTGGCAATGTAATATCATCTTGGTGGGGAAATTCCAAGATCTTCAATTAGTACTGACATAAATACATTTAAAGTGGTCTAATCTATTTAATGTGTATTTACACCAATCAAATGGTGTGGGATCAGTGTGATAGTGAGCATGCAGCAACCAAATGAAAATTAGGGAGTGAATAAGGATCTAAATTATAGATTCATCACTTGATCTGATAAGTAAACACGAGATGAGATATATTTTATCAAATATAAAGGATTTCTCATCGACCACCAAAGGATGTTTGTGTGTGTGTGTGTGGGTGTGTGTGAGGAAACTATGATATCAAGACCATATTTTGGGACAGGTTAACAATCATGTACAGCAAAAGAAAGCAATGCAACCTATTATTTAAAGGACTTTAGAGTGTTTGTTTTAAACTTGGCATGAAGACTTTTTTTTTTAAATATAGTGAATGGTTGTTATGAAAAATAATTGCAATGGTGGAGGGTCTAACGTGGAGTTGACCTGTGTGTATAAATGCACAAGATGTCCTTAACAAAAAAAAACAAGAAAAAAAATTAACAAACTAGACAAGCATGCCTAGGCCCATAGGCCTCAAGGGTTCAAACATGGCTTCGATACCAAGTATAAATACCATCCTTATGATGTCAATTTCAATTATATTCACTAATAGAAATATATATATATATATCAAACTGAGATAATACCATCAAGTTATTGGATATAGGAAATCATAATCACATTTCTATTATTGAAATAAGAGGCAAGATCTAGGTTACTATAATACAAGTAACAATGCAATTTAAAGACTTATTTTATAATCATTCATTCATAGTTTAAAATTACACCTCAATGTCATATCCTTTAATTTTACATTCTGATAACTATATACAAAATAAACACGTGATATAACTTCATGGAAACACGAGGTATCGTTCACAAATGGTGGAGATTTGATATCGACTTTGTTATTTCTTGTGCTCCCTTGTTGATGTCAACATACATGTGTGAAGGATGTTTCATCCTGAATGAACGTTGTTGACTAACTAGTTGACCTCCCAGCCTACTCCTTGGGTACTCGTCTTCCCCACAGACCCCTGAGTTGAAATGGGGTTGTAAGGTAGAGGAATAATAATAGTCGATGGAGGAGAGTAATCTTAACTCAAGAGTTCCCTCTTGAATGACCTCCACCTTACCAAACTCAGTATATGCTTCATAGTAACTCACAATAGCATTATGTAATCCATCCAACAATAAGGTAGAAGTCTAATCTTCCCATAGTGTGCTCCTCCTTTTATAGGAGGCCTCATAAGTGACAATTGTCACTTCATGCAAAAATAATTATCTTTATTAATCTAAAAGTTTGACTATTCACCTATCTATGTGTCAGCCTCCCACCAATGTTCTCTTAATTTATTTACTTAAATTTTTATTAAAATTAATATTTTCCCTCGCCCCAACATGACTCCCTATTTTTTCTCATAGTTTTCTCTTGATTCTCCTTTTATACTCCTCAATTTGTGTTCATTGCTAAAGTCAACTGGTAGGTATCAGATTTGGTTCCCCAACTACCCTCTAGTTTATCTGAAATTGACTCTTAGATGGAGATCCTTGTGTTGGCTCTTGCCACATGGAGGTTCTCTCATTAAACTAAATTTCTCTAATTTAAGTTATTATTCTTTATTTTCATTCACCGCCCTTTTTTCCTTAATGAGGTTAAACTATACTAGGATTAACGTTTTTAATTAACTCTATGTCCATTTCCCCTTTTTTCTTATTAAACACTTGCATTTTTAGAGGTTACTTTATATGCACATTATCTACCTAAGATTTTCCAAACGTGGGAAGGGCAGAGTTACTCAATTGGTTGAATATTTTTATTTCTTCTTATTCCCCCTTTACCCTAAAGTTTACTCATGATTTAGTTAACTTGGTTCTACAACCTCACTTAATAAATTTTGTGAATTAGTACAATTATCATATATTAATTATATTTTAGTAGTTTCTTATTGATGCCAAGGGTTTCAAATCAGCCATGTCCTTCAAGAACTTCCCCTTGAAGTTTCAAGGGTGTTATGCCAATCGGTTTCTTCTTGATGCCAAGGGTGCCAAATCGGTTTTTTCCTTCAAGAAATTCCCTTGAAATTCCAAGAGTGCCCCGTCAATCACCCTTCAGGAATTTCATGACTACGAGGGGAAAAATTAAGTGTAACGACAAAGACCACTATCCTCTCTAATGTCACCCACTATAGTGATACTAATGGTGTTGTTGACCAAGGAATCCACCTTAATATGTGCCCCCCAATAAAATCCTTGTCAACGAACCAATCCAGGGTCCACCCCCACGATATCTTCAAGATGAAGGTATAACAACACCTTTCAGCCGAAGTCATGGCGGGCGTGCTAGTGGGTGAAATCAAGGACATTGTCCACCCCTCCCATGAAGTTCCATTTATTTGTAAAAATTAAATTCCTAGGAGAATTGTGCGAATACTGATTACACCAAATTGTAATACCTGGATTCAACTTAGACTTATCCACTTACCATCTTCAAATGACAGATTAGTAGTTTCGTGGGAGGAAATAGAAAATTCAAAATCCTAGAAACAAAACAGTTTCTAGCTTATTAAAGCAAGTATAAAATATCTTTAGTAGATCTAACACTAAATGCCTCCTACGTTTCAAACCTATGTTTTGTCAAAGATAGGATACTAGGGGACAAGTTGCACGGATGGAAGCAAAGACCCCCAAAATTCAGGGCACAGCAAGGCACAGGACATGGGACATTCCAGAAATCATTTTATCAGCAATTTATGATTATCATTAATCATAAATAAGCACACTTACATCCAATTATCCAGTTAGAAACCTAAATAGGCAAATCCTATATCGTATAATGACACATCCATACATCACAAATCATGATATAGAAGTCTTAGATGACAACTTTTATTTATAATTTTTCCATAACTTTTTAATTATAAGTTTTCCATACATAGGGGGGGAGGAGAGATGCAAGAGGATTCATGACTGGAGAGGTGATGCAGTTAGGCTTCTTGGAGGACTTAGATTTACAGATTTGCTCTCGTCCTAGTTCCAGGGTCCAAAAACTTGGCATGGAAGACTTAGGCGATGGTCCACATAGGGAGGAAGGGATATCAAAGGCTCACACTGGTCACTTGTCACATCACAAAAATCCCAACGGAAGACTAGCACATTGGAGGATTGAATTTGAGTCACAGGGCACAGATGGTATTGGAAATGATGATCTCAAGCCAATTTAGCAATGCTAACAATAGATCCATTCACATGGACTTATCGTCGAAGGAATGGCCTCACCTACTCTCATTCAAGTCTCCTAACAGTATATCCTTTCTTACCTCATAACCATCAACACCAGTGTTGGTGAGGGTTTTTGTCCTTCAAATATTTTTCTCATAGAGGAAAATGGGCTTTTGGTCCAAATCTGGAGGTGGAGAAATCGTCACTATCATTTCAATAGTTATCTAGTGGTTCTCTTGTTCAAATGAAAGGGGGAAGTGTCTCAAACACTAGTAGATCTAACTATTTAGGGATGGTCCATTGCAAAAGAAAGAAGTCATCCTGTATGAAGCTAAAGATGGGCTCTATTATATTAGTGCAAAGGAAAAAATGTCTTGCAATATCAGGGAACAACTCCAATCCTCTTGTCCTCCACCATGGATGGGTTACAAATATAGTGTGATACTTCATCCAATTATTGCAAAAATGACTTTGATTCCTAAAAAGGATTAAACTGATACATTTAATGACTTCAAGCCCTTCTCACTCTGAAACACAATTTTTCAATTATTTCTTAGCTTATTTCTATCAGAGTGAAGCTTATCTTGTCTTCTGTAATTCCACGAGAGCAGTTTGGTTTTCTGCAAGGGAGACAAATCCATGAAGTACCTAAAGTTGCTCAAGGTCTTAAATCCATCAAGACAAATAAAGTAACAGATTTTTTTATTAAATTAGATTTGGCTAAATATTTTGATTAAATCAACACATTGTATCTTCGACTCATTCTAATTCATTTGAGTTTTTTTTTAGGGTTTGTCAATTGTGTAGAAGTGTGTGTCTTGTTAGGGTCCTTTGCTCTATTGATTATTGGTTCCACTTCTCAGTTTTTGTCCCCTTATAGGGGACTTCATCAAGAATTCCCTATCTCTCGCTTGTTATTTTTATTACTAGCAAAGGAAATAAGTAAACATATGATATCCTTGGGATTTCTGGCCAACTCAAAGGTATCAAAATAGGAAGGGATCACATGCTGACTCATCTATTATTTGCAGATGATATAGTATTATTTAGAAAATGTTATTTTAGGGGATGCAAGAAGATATAAGCAAGTTCTAGTTCTCTATGGTGTACTGACAGGAATGGAAATAAACGTTCAAAATTTGTCTATTTCCTTAGATGGGATGGCAACTGTTAGTCATCAATAATTTTGATCTTATCTAAAGATGACTAATTTAACAATCTCAGATTTCTAGAAACAATATTTGCAGAAACATTGTGATTTCTAGAAATATCACTGCCTTCATTATCCTAAGTCTATCAATTCACTAAAAATCTTCACTCAACTCCTCCAAGTTATCCTGCCATCTCAAAAAGAAACTGTTTTCAGGCTATATTCCCCATTTTTCACCTCCATCTCCTCTGCCAAATTTTCACTCATTTACACCTATCCCAACAGTCATTTTTCCCTTCAAGAGGGGCTTCTTCCTCTTCATTTACCCTCCATTCCCTCTAAAAAACCTTAAACTTTGTAAAAACTTTCTTACTTGGTTTAAAACATCCTTTTTCACCTTACCGAAACTCTAAAAAGGCTTAAAAAGCCCTCTTTTTAAGCATGTTTTTCCGCCCATTTAAATATTTGGTCTTAAGCTCCTGCAGGCTTAAGCCCTCCACCCTTTTTTTATCATATGACCCAAGGGCCCGAACACCTAATAAACCCTCGGCCCCTCTTTTCTTAGCCCCGGTCCCATCCTTCACTCCCACAGAACCATGCCTATGTCCCCGCGCTTACAAGCTTCAGTCCTTTTCTCCATTTCTCCACCCCCGCCATTGCTTTCCCCTCCAAAGCAAATCTCAACTGTTGATCCTTCACATCCAACAATTGTGGCAACAATTGTGGCATTCCCGTGACCTTCTGTCCCACTCCCAACCTTTCTGATACCTGGCAAAACTGCACACGTCACCGTTGGTCCCACCTTTCCCCGCAACCCCACCTTTTTTTATCGCGCTCAACCAATGCCATTGATCTGGCTCCCCTAGATCTAATGGCTCCTGATCGGTTTCGCGTTCAGTCCACCCATGAGGATTAACGCTCATTTTTTGCACAAAAAAAGTGGTTTGGCCCCGTACAGGTGTCATCCATCCTACGGTATCGCGTCCACTCAGGCTAAAACCGCTTACCACCCTTTTTCTACGCAAAGACCGCCGATTTTCTGTAAAACCGCCCCTCCTCATTTCGCACCCATATTCAAAATTCCAATGTTTCTTATTGTTCCGACTATGGAAATCCCTCTTCCGCGTATTCTCCTTTCCTCTGCAACCACTCTCGAACCCTCCATAAACCCTAAAATGCAGTATATCCCAAGAACGCAGGATTTTATTTGATGTTTTGGTTTATATGTGCAGGTTTAATGGTGTCCAAAGTAAAAGGCCATCCCACAGTCAATTAAAGCAACAAACACCTCTAGATGACAATCCAAAAAGTCCCACAAGCGAAAAGGAAGGGATCTGAGGTTAATCCCCAAGTTTAAAATCAGTGCCTCACAGGCATTGATCCATTATGAAACCTCCCAACGCACCAAAAAGTCTCCTGCACACCAGAGCAGAGAAAAAATAGTGAAGATTGAAGACCGAAAGAAGAAGACAAGAGATTAAAGCTTAAATGAATATTAAAGGATAAAACATGGTTAAAGACTGATGAATAAAGGTTTAAACACAAACAGTAAAGTAATAAAGTCAACAAAATGATCAAGAAAGCTCAAAAGTAGATTAGGCCTTAAACACAGTTTAGTGATAAAATTTAGAAAGCTTAGGCTAAAGTGGCCTCGAATACATCAACCAAGAGCAGTTATTCACCCAGAATATCTAAATTTCCACTTGTGGTCTCCTTTTTACCTGCAAAGAGAAATTAGCAGTTATTACACAGTCTAAAGATATTTTAATCTGTCAAGGCAGTTATTGTAAAAGATAAAGATAGGCTTCAAAGTCAAATTTTTCACCTACCTTTTCTTAAAAGTTAAGACAGAGCTATTAAAACAGAGAAGTAGCTGCACAGGTTCCTACCTTATGCCTTGCGTGGTTTTTCAAGGTTAGGGATGCATTTACTCTGTAATAAATAACACTCAAACACTAGATCAACACCACCTCCTCATTTGCAGCATAAATACTGCATTTGAACTCATTGTATTATTGGCATTCAATGACTCTTTGAAGTAATATACAGTCTTGTTGAAATTGAGAGGAAATTGATGTTTTGGAACTTGTGGATGTCTTGACCTGTTTGTTGATGAAGAAGGCTCTCTCATTGGATCCCTGAGCTTGGATGTTGGTGAAGTACTCTAAATCTGTTATTGTTATTTCCTGTTTCATTATATTTCACCATTCTCTGTTGCAGTAGAGTAAAAGTTTTAGGCTAAGAAATGTCTTTTGAAAGCACCTTAGTCATGTTTACTCTTCACTGCCTTAATGTTTTCCTCTGCTAAGATATTCTAGAGAATTCTTAATTGCTCTCTAGAACCCTTATGCTTGTTTATTTCTTAAATAGTTCAATACAGTTGGTCTCAAGGATGATTTATGGTTTTCCCTACTTACTTGCTGCCACTTAAAAATTGTTTCTGAAATCTCCCTTCAAAGTACCATTGTTTAAAGTCTTCCAAAGAGGTTTTGTTCCGATCATACCCTTTGTACTTGCTTAAATAATTGTTTTGAAGGTCTTTATAGTTGTAATCTAAGATGTTTTGCATTTCCCTCTTCTATGACTGCAGTTATTTGTGAATATTGAATGTTTTCTTATCCTTTAAGGTGAAATCACTAGAATTTAAATGAGTTTCTCGCCTTCTATATTTCATTGGAGAAGTTTGTCTTGAAATTATTATATGTTGAAGTGTGGTTTGTAGAATTTATGGTTAACCTGTCTATTGAATGCCTCTCTATGTTCAGATAATGTTTTAAGTCCCTTTGTTGAGAAGTACATATAATTAAGGATTCTTAATTTCCCTTAGTTCTACTTTTCATTCTAAACCATTGATGTCCATTTCATTTCACCTGAAAGACCTCGAAGATCCACTGGCCAAGTTAGATTTTCCCTTTGATACCCCTGATCCATTTACAAACTTGT
This sequence comes from Pinus albicaulis, assembly GCA_034641835.2. NCBI lineage: Eukaryota > Viridiplantae > Streptophyta > Pinopsida > Pinales > Pinaceae > Pinus > Pinus albicaulis. The sequence goes on along the minus strand of CM076580.1, from coordinate 385,677,566 downwards.
TACAGCTTCCACTTGACTCCATTGCCCAATAAACTTAGAGATTTCCTCTTTCTGCCTATGCTGCCTAGATCATCATGTCCAACCAAACAATCAAACAAACTCATGCTTCATAACTAGCCTAAAATCAACCTTTTACAAGAAAACAAGTCAGATCTTTGCAAACAGATTGAGAGATCCCTCTCTGAGAATAGGAAGGCTAGGTCCTAGAGCTCTAAAGACTGGTTTTGATGTTTCCTTGTCACTTGGTATGCCAATTTTCCAAATCACGAGACCACAACATAATGGCGATCACGGTGTGACATCTGAGTATATAGTTGCCTAGCAAGCCCTTATAGAATCTTTTGTCCTTCAAATTTCCTCAAAAAATCAGCTAATAAGCCATAGAGTAGACTCTGTTTGTTTCACCACCTTAGCTAAGTGATGAAATCAAATATAGGACACTCTTATTAACCATAGAATTGTTTAAAAACTCAGAAAACCCAAAACATTTCAGATTGGCCCTCAAAATACTTATTGGTGGTGGACCATAAAACATTTTACCTTCAAAAAAGTTAAAAATTTCCACCTGGCGACTCCACCAGCCACGGTAGGCATATCACTCCACTAGGACTCCAAATTTCCTTAGGATTGTGTTAACCAGCCCTAAAATAAGTTTAGGAGTCTAGTCCCATATTTTAGCAAGATACTAAACACCAAGAGAGTTTAAGCTTTTGAAAACAGTGCTTATACTTTCAGCCTCTCTTAAATCTTTTCACATAATATCTATACCAGATCTCATCCAGACCCTAATCCTCCTAAAATGGTTGATGATCCAGAAAAGATCTTGTGGCAAACTTCTAGATCTGGAAATTTAACTACTCTTAGGACTGTCCAAAGAACAAGATCTGTCCCTGAAAATCTTATAGTCCTGAAAGATCCTCACTTTGACTTGCCTCATACAAAGAACTTATTTAAAACCAAGTCATATAGTGATATAAACCAAGCTGACCTTGAACCCGCAGATTTGCAACATAACTCCAGTAGAGAAGCCTCACCTTCTACTCCACCTGATTCTCAGTTTCTCCATCACTTCAGCTCCTTCCATAACAAATATGCTCAAAATCAGTTTGTTAGCCCAAGTGTTTCCTCCACTCCCATTCACACATCCATTGTTCAAAACACTCCATTTCAGCTCACATTTCCTCTTGTAAACCCACCTCTTGTAAATCCCCCATTATTTCCTACCATGGCTGCATGGTATGCTCCATTAGTGTTACCACAACCTCTAGTTCCTTTACCCAATGATTATCAATGTAGAATTCCCCATTTCACTGGAATTGAATCTACTGTTGCTCAACAGCATGTAGATAAAATGGATGATGCTTTTGATTATATGGAAATAGAAGAAGAAACCATTAAGATGAGACTTTTTGCTCAAATTTTAGGAGGAGAAGCCAAGAAATGGTTTAAAATCTTAACTCCTAATAGCATCAATGATCTCCCTTCTCTATATCAAACATTCACAAACAAATGGGAAATTAAAAAGAATCCTCTCCAAATCCTTTCAGAATATAGCAACCTTAAGAGAAACACTGGGGAAAGTGTCCAAGATTATTGCACTAGATTTAATAGTGTTTACAATGCACTTCCCCCAAGCATGAAGCCTCCACTTGGCTTAGCCTTAGCCAAATTCCCAGAGGGTTTTGATCCTGACATGGAATACTAGCTAAGAGAAGGAGATCCCTTAACCTTAGAAGATATGCAAAGGGGAGCCATAAGTGTAGAGGCAAATCTGATTGAGAAAATAGCTAGGTTGAAATCCTAAAAAAGAGTTACATACAAGGATGAAACAGTGGCATCAACCTCATCATCCGATGCCAAAATTGACAACTTAGTAAGGGTAATGGAGAGAATGCTTGAAAAGATAAATATAAATGATAGAGTGCCTCATAGAGAAAACCAAACCAATCCCCAAAATAGAAATAGAAATCCAAATTTCAGAAGAGATCCTAATCGAGATAGGCAAAGAGACAATGATCAGCAAATTAGGCCTCCCTTTCAGCAAAACTATGTAGATAAAGAGGAAGAAAGGGAAACCGAAAGGTTGGAAGAAAATCATGCAAATTTAATAGGATCTGATAGTGAGAATGATGCTTTTCTCACTGAAGAAGAACAAGGGTTCTTCTCCTCAAAACAAACTATCACAACCTATGAGAATTCTGAAGATTATAGATTGGGGTTTGAGAATGCAATAATGGAGGTCCACAAACAGTATGATCTTAAAAGCAAAGGGAACCCAGGAATTTCCAATGACAAAAACACTAGTACTGTTGTTAGGAAAACTTCAGAAAATTAGCTTAAAAAGACAGCAAGTAACACCAACACTATGGCCAAGAAAATTGATCTAAACAAAAATAAAAACAACCAACAAAGTGTTGAACAAAACTTCCCTAGTACCTCTGCTAGTGGCCCTAATAAATCTGTCCTAAATAACAGTCCAAATAAAACTCAGCAAATCAGAATTGTTGAAAGAACTATGGTTGACAAAATAGATGTAAATATCTCAAAATCATTAGTCCCTTTCAGCCTTGAGGGTGAGATTTCCAAGATCAAAATTAGAATACCTCTAGTTGAATTAGTAACTCAGGATGCATATAAAAATCAAGTTTTGAAAGCTTTGAATATAGGCAGTGATACTAATACTTTAAACTTGATAGATGACAAACCAGAATTGTTGTTTGGTCCTGAAGTGGAAGGAAAATACCAAGAAGGGGTTATCCCTCCCTTCTATGTTAGCTTGAACATACATAATAAAATCTTGCACAATGTCATGTTAGACTCAAGTGCTTCTCATAACCTTATGCCCAAAGTAGTAATGGAAAGCCTAGGCCTAGAAATTACTAAACCATATAAGGACCTATATTCCTTTGATTCAAGCAAGGTCAAATGCTTGGGCCTAATCAAATATTTATGTGTCAACTTGGCACAAATTCCTACTAAAGGTCTAGTTATGGACATAGTAGTAGCTGACATTCCCCCAAAGTATGGCATGCTTCTATCTAGATCATGGGGAGCCAAACTTCAGGGGAGTCTTCAAATGGACATGTCCTATGCCACCATCCCAGTGTTTAATCAAACCAGAAGATTATACAAGGAATCCCATATGAAATACATGGTGAGCAACATAGATAGGCCAAACAATACTCCTGTTTACTCTATTCATTCAGATTTAGATTCCTTTGTCTTGTATAATGAAGATGAAATCAGCCAAAAAGAAAAGGAAAATGAGGATCAATTCAGTCCACCAGAACAGTCAAATCTACCTTCAACTCAAGCACATGACAGCTCAAACTTTAGCAGCCTTAAGAAAAAAGGAAATGAGTATGAAATAGAAACACTGTGGGAAATGAGCTTTAATGGCTCTTGCAGTCAAACAAGTTCTGGAGCAGGTGTATGGATACAAAATATAAACAAAGGACATTCTTATAAACTTGATTTTCCATGTACCAATAACATTGCAGAGTATGAAGCCCTCCTCCTTGGCCTACATTTTCTAAAATACTTAGGAGCCAAGAAAATATCAGTCCAAAGAGATTCAGAACTGATTATTAGACAAATAAAAGGGGAGTATTCAGCTAAAAACCCAAGATTAAGAGAATATAGGAATGTTGCCCTGGAGCTTTTAAAAACCTTCGAAAAATATGAATTCACCCTCATTCATAGAGCTCAAAACCACCTTGAAAATAAACTTGCATTTGTTGCCAGCAATTGCCAAATACCCCAGATAAATGAACAATTCAATTTCAAAGTAAAAAACAGACCTGCAGTCCCTGACAATGAAGACTATTGGCAAGTGTTTGAAGGTGACAAACACACAAATGATTTTTTCATACGAACACCTGGCTTAAGCCATGAAGAAAAATTTTTTAAAGAATAACAAGTCCCTGAAACAGAGTTGTCCTCTTCTGCTGATATAAACCATTTTGAACATCTTTTTAAGATAGAATTATTTAAAAATCTAGACCAAAAGGACCTTGAGGTTTTACAATGCAAAGATGATACAATACCAAGGGGACTTACACCACTAGAAGAGATTTTTTATTTCAATGATGTAGTCAAAAAACCAAAGATGGAGCCTACAGAAACTAATGTTGAAGAACATAACATAGGCAACCTAACTGAACCCAAAAAGATCAAGCTATCCAGCACTCTCCCTTGAACTCATATCAAGCAGCAATACAAAGAACTTTTCAAAGAGTTTGGAGATGTGTTTGCATGGGGATACAAGGATCTGAAATCATATGATACCAAAATCATTCAACGCAAAATTCCTCTTAAAGAAAATCAGAAACCTTTCAAACAAAAACTCAGAAGGATAAACCCTATTTTATTGCCTTTAGTTGAGAAAGAGATCAGGAAAATGTACGATGTTGGGTTCATAGTTCCCCTCAGATATTCAGAATGGGTTTCTAACTTAGTATCTGTTAGGAAAAAGACTAGGCAAATCAGGCTCTGCATTGACTTCAGGAATCTAAATAGAGCCTCCCTAAAAAATAACTACCCCTTCCCAAAAATGGATCACATACTCCAAATGGTGGTTGGGTCTACAAGAATATCACTGTTGGATGGGTTCTTAGGTTACAATCAGGTGTTATTACTCCTAAGTGACCAACATAAAATTGTTTTTACTACACCTTGGGGTACATTCATGTATGTCAAAATGCCATTTGGTTTGATGAATGCAGGGGCCACCTTCCAAAGGGCCATGGACATAGCCTTCTCAGAAGACATAGGCTATTTTATAATCATATACCTTGATGACATTACTGTTTTCTCCAAAACTGATGAAGAACATTTGATTCATTTGAGAAATGTAGGAAATATGGCTTATATTTGAATCCCAAAAAGACACTCTTTGGTCTCCAAGAAGGAAAGCTTCTTGGTCACATAATTTCTGAAGAAGGAATCAAAGTAGACCCTAAAATTATTGATGGCATATTGAAGATCAGCCATCCTAGAAACCTCAAAGAATTACAATCTTTCATTGGGAAGATTAATTTTTTGAGGAGGTTCATCCCTAACCTTGTTGAGCTATCAAGGAATATCATAAACATGTTTAAGAAAGAGGTAGATTTTAAATGGACAATACAGGCTAAACAATCATTTGAACTAGTAAAACAAGCTTTAACTCAAACACTAGTTCTTATTAGTCCTGATTTCACCAAGGATTTTTATATCTTTTCTTTTGTATCCGAACATACAATAGTTGCGGTATTGTTACAAAAGAATATCATGGGGCAAGAACAACCAATATAATTTTTTAGTAGGGCCTTAAGAGATGCTCCACTCAAATATAACATCATGGAGAAACAAGCCTTAGCCTTGGTAAAATTATTGAAAGACTTCCAAGTCTATATTTTACATTCTCACATCATTGCTTTTGTCCCACATATTGTTGTCAAGGATAATCTAAGTCAGGACCCTGATGGTAAAAGGGGAAAATGGATTGTTACTATTCTAGAATATGACTTAGAAATTGGGCCCACCAAATTAATCAAAGGGCAGGGATTAGCAAAACTCATGGCTGAGTCCAACTTCCAAGCACTAGATATGAATATGGTTGATATTTTGGAAGAAACAGAAGAATTCACAGCACCATTTATTGAAGAAACTTTTGTGAATTCACCTTGATATTCTAATATCATATATGTGCTGCTTTATCTAAATGCCCCTCCTTCTCTATCTAAAACTAAAGCTAGATTTTTAAAACAGAAGGCTTTAAATTATTGCATATTAGATGGGGTTTTATATTGGAAGAATGTTGTTGGAATATTGCTTAAATGTTTGCTTGAGATTGATGTAGGAAAAATCATGCATGAGCTGCATGAGGGAGAATGCGGAGGACATCTTTACTAGAAAACTACAGCAAATAAAATCCTTAGATCTGGATACTATTGGCCCGCCCTTTTCCCAGATACTCAGAATCTTTTCATGTCTTGCCATAAGTGTCAAATTTTTGATGGCAAGAGAAAACTCCTACCTTTACCCTTACATCCCATCAGTGTTGAGGCTCCCTTTCAACAATGGGGCTTGGACTTCATTGGGGAAATTCACCCATCTTCTTCAGCCCAACATAAGTGGATCCTCACTGCCACTGATTATTTTACCAAATGGATAGAATTCATACCTTCTAGGAATGCTACTGACTCTGTCATTATTAAGTTCCTTGAAACCAACATACTATCCAGATTTGGTTGTCCTAGAAAAATTATCACAGACAATGCTGCTACCTTCAAATCTAAAAGAATGGTTGACTTCTACTACAAATATCATATCACATTGGGTCACTCCACAGCCTACTATCCTCAAGAAAATGGATTAGCTGAATCCTCCAACAAAATCCTTGTCAATATTATTGAAAAATTGTTGGAACAAAATCAGAAAACATGGCACAGTAAGCTTATTCATGCTTTATGGGCTGATAGATTAACCACTAATAAATCTATAAATATGTATCCCTATCAGCTAGTTTATGGCATGGATGCAATCTTCCCAACATCTTTAGGAGTTCCAGTCATGAAACTCCTTCAAGAAGTGCAAACTAAAGAGAATGATATGCAGAGAAGGATCAATCAGACCATTCATTTACAGCAGTCCAAAGAGGAAGTATATAAGATAACACAAACAGTCCAAGAAGGCATCAACAAATTATTTGATAGAAGGACTAAATAAAATTATTTCCAAGTTGGAAATATAGTTCTAAAGTGGGATTCCAGAAGGGAAGAGAAAGGTAAAAATGGTAAGTTTGAGAATCTGTGGAAAGGGCCCTACATCATTCATTCCATTAGGGTTCATAATGCATTATTTTTGCAAGAGTTGAATGGAGAAGATATATTTGGAGGTCCTGTAAATGGAAGGATGCTCAAGCACTATTTCTGTCAGGAATCCTAGTTTCAAAGTTTTCATTCATTATACATAACATTTTATATAAAAGTCATAGAAAATAAAAAAACAATAAAAGAAAATAAAAGCAAAAGAGGGCGGATTCAAAAGAGGTACAGCCCCATACCCAAAAAAAGAGAATTTCTGAAAGTGAGCAAGTCCAAGTGCCACTACTGATTCAAAATGATATCTTGTTCAATCATCTAGCCTAATCATGGCCGAACATGCTTTAAATTTATGTTGATAAGATAGTAGAAACATTGACTGATAAGATTATTTCAGACTTAACTTGTCAGGAAGAATAGATTAGGAGAATATAAAGATGTTGGTTCCACATGTTCAAAACAAAACTAAAGAGATAGATAGGGATGCCTTACAAAGAACAAACCATGGCCTTATCTTTTTAATTTACTTTTTTATGCAAATAATGTTTGTGTGCAGCTTGTTCAAAATGCCACAACCATGGTTGATCAGACTGTCTAATCCTGATTTGAACCATGCTTTAAATTTTCATGTAAATATATTAGAGAATCAAGATTTCCAAACAGCTCAATCTTGGCAATCAACTAGTATAGGTAGGGAATAAAAGAATTCAACAGTTTAATCTGAACTCTTGGAAGCAATAAGGATAGGATAGTTAGTTTATTTTCAGTTTTCAAAAATAAAATGTTAAAGAGTTTGCTAGTTCAAATGCACTCAAAAGAAGAGAAAATGCTAAGACAAGTAGGATTGGGTAGGTAGAAAGACTGTGTGAAAAGAATTATATATTTCAGATTGTCAAAAATTTGTCTTTTTCAGAGAAATATCAGCAAGAAAAAAGAATAATTTGCCCAATGGAAAAGGCACTGATCTGCTGAAACTTAGAAGATTGATAAACTAAAGGTTTTGGGCACCTTGAAAGGAAAGTTGCCCTCCCCAAGTGGAGCCATTTTTAGTCATCAATAATTTTGATCTTATCTAAAGATGACTAAGTTGACAATCTCAGATTTCTAGAAACAATATTCGCAGAAACATTGTGAGTTCTAGAAATCTCACTGTCTTCATTATCCTAAGTCTATCAATTCACTGAAAATATTCACTCAAATCCTCTAAGTTATCCTGCCATCTCAAAAAGAAACTTTTTTCAGGCTATATTTCCCATTTTTCACCTCCATCTCCTTTGCCAAATTTTCACTCATTTACACCTATCCCAACAGTGATTTTCCCCTTCAAGAGGGGCTTATTCCTCTTCATTTACCCTCCATTCCCTCTAAAAAACCTTAAACTTTGTAAAAACTCTCTTACTTGGTTTAAAACACCCTTTTTCACCTTACCGAAACTCTAAAAAGGCTTTAAAAACCCTCTTTTTAAGCCTATTTTTCCGCCCATTTAAATATTTGGTCTTAAGCTCCTACGGGCTTAAGCCCTCCACCATTTTTTTCTCATATGACCTAAGGGCCCGAACACCTAATAAACCCTCGGCCCCTCTTTTCTTAGCCTCGGTCTCATCCTTCACTCCCACAGAACCATGCCTATGTCCCCGCGCTTACAAGCTTCAGTCCTTTTCTCCATTTCTCCGCCCCCTCCAAAGCAAACCTCAATCGTCGATCCTTCACATCCGACGGTTGTGGCACTCCCGCGACCTTTCCGTCCCACTCCCAACCTTTCCGATACCCGACAAAACTACACACGTCACCGTCGGTCCCAACTTTCCCCACAACCCCACCTTTTCCGATCGCGATCAACCAGTGTCGTTGATCTGGCTCCCCCAGATCCAACGACTCCCAATCGGTTTCGCGTTCAGTCCACCCATGGGGATTAATGCTCATTTTCTGCACGAAAAAAGTGGTTTGGCCCTGGACAGGTGTCATCCATCTTGTGGTATCGCGTCCGCTCAAGCTAAAACCGCTTACCACCCTTTTTCTGCGCTAATACTGTCGGTTTTCTGTAAAACCGCGTATTCTCCTTTCCTCTGCAACCGTTCTCGAACCCTCCATAAACCCTGAAATGAAGTATATCCCAAGAACGCAGGATTTTATTTAATGTTTTGGTTTATATGTGCAGGTTTAATGGTGCCCAAACTAAAAGACCATCGCACAGTCAATTAAAGCAACAAACACCTCCGGATGACGACCCAAAAAGGCCCACAAGCAAAAAGGAAGGGATATGAGGTTAATCCCCAAGTTTAAAATCAGTGCCTCATGAGCATTGATCCATTATGAAACCTCCCAACGCACCAAAAAGTCTCCTGCACACCAGAGCAGAGAAAAAACAGTGAAGATTGGAGACCGAAAGAAGAAGACAAAAGATTAAAGCTTAAATGAAGATTAAAGGATAAAACGTGGTTAAAGACTAATGAATAAAGGTTTAAACACAAACAGTAAAGTTATAAAGTCAACAAAAGTGATCAAGAAATCTCAAAAGCAGATCAAGCCTGAAACACAGTTTAATGATAAAATCTAGAAAGCTTAGGCTAAAGTGGCCTTGAATACATCAACCAAGGGCAGTTATTCACCCAGAATATCTAAATTGCCACCTGTGGTCTCCTTTTTACGTGCAAAGACAAATTAGCAGTTATTACACAGTCAGAAGATATTTTAATTTGTCAAGGCAGTTATTGTAAAAGATAAAGATAGGCTTCAAAGTCAAACTTTTCACCTATCTTTTCTTAAAAGTTAAGACAAAGCTATTAAAACAGAGTAGTTGCACAAGTTCCTACCTTATGCCTTGCATGGTTTTTCAAGGTTAGGGATGCATTTACTCTGTAATAAATAACACTCAAACCCTAGATCAGGTCCACCTCCTCATTTGCAACATAAATACTGCATTTGAACCCTTTGTATTGTTGCCATTCGATTACTCTTTGAAGTAATACACAGTCTTGTTGAAATTGAGAGGAAATTGATGTTTTGGAACTTGTGGATGTCTTGACCTGTTTGTTGATGAAGAAGGCTCTCTCATTGGATCCCTGAGCTTGGATGTTGGTGAAGTACTCTAAATCTATTATTGTTATTTCCTATTTCATTATGTTTCACCATTCTCTGTTGCAGTAGAGTAAAAGTTTTAGGCTAAGAAATGTCTTTTGAAAGCACCTTAGTCCTATTTACTCTTCACTGCCTTAATGTTTTCCTCTGCTAAGATATTCTAGGGAATTCTTAATTGCTCTCTAGAACCCTTATGCTTGTTTATTTTTTAAATAGTTCAATACAATTGGTCTCAAGGATGATTTATGGTTTTCCCTACTTACTTGCTGCCACTTAAAAACTATTTCTGAAATCTCCCTTCAAAGTACCATTGTTTAAAGTCTGCCAAAGATGTTTTGTTCCAATCATACCCTTTGTACTTGCTTAATAATTGTTTTGAAGGTCTTTATAGCTTTAATCTAAGATGTTTAGGAGTTCCCTCTTCTATGAATGCAGTTATTTGTGAATCTTGAATGTTTTCTTATCCTTGAAAGTGAAATCACTAGAAGTTAAATGAGTTTCTCGCCTTCTATATTTCATTGGAGAAGTTTGTCTTGAAATTATTATTTGCTGAATTGTGGCTTGTAGAATTTATGGTTAGCCCTATCTATTGAATGCCTCTCTATGTTCAGATAATGTTTTAGGTCCCTTTGTTGAGAAGTACATATAATTAAGGATTCTTAATTGCCCTTAGTTCTACTTTTCATTCTAAACATTGATGTCCATTTCCTTTCACCTGAAAGACCTCGAAGATCCATTGGCCAAGTTAGATTTTCCATTTGATACCCCTGATCCATTTACAAACTTGTTACAGCTTCCACTTGACTCCATTGCCCAATAAACTTAGATATTTCCTCTTTCTGCCTATGCTGCCTAGATCATCATGTCGAACCAAACAATCAAACAAACTCATGCTTAATAACTAGCCTAAAATCAACTTTTTACAAGCAAACAAGTCATATCTTTGCAAACAGATTGAGAGATCCCTCTCTGAGACTAGGAAGGCTAGGTCCTAGAGCTCTAAAGACTGGTTTTGATGTTGCCTTGTCACTTGGTATGCCAATCTGCCAAATCACGGGACCACAACAGCAACTTCCCATGAGAGAGAGATTATGACTTTAATGCCCTTCTGGTCTTAGGAATTTGACAAAGAGTTGAAGTATTTGAATTTGAATTAAATCCAAATGACTATGGGTTATATGATTTTCTCTAGCTATATCAAGGGATAGAGAAAAGTGTGACCCCTTAGTACACTAGTTATCTCTTGATATTGGCGCACTTTTGGTGTTTATTTCAAAATATATATTCAATAGGATTCAAAAGAAATACTTTTTTTTTTTTAGAAAAGGAAAAAAGAGAAGGAAGGCACTTACCTTAGCTAAGTGGAATCCTCTAACTAAGCCCAAAAAACTAGTGGAGGTTGGGAATTCAAGAAAATTTACAATTTTGGCAAGGTTTTGGCAGCAAGTATGGCAGTTCATCTCTACAAAATCACTTTGGAAGCAAGACTTGGTTCAGAAGTATATTGCTCCTCTCCTGAAAATTGAATAAGAAAGCCTTGGAAAAGATTCAATAATGCCTCTTTGCTAGAAGGCATTGTACTGTCGTTTCCTCTTGTAGGAAATTAACTTTCATGATTAAAGCTGGGAGAAAGGTCCTACAGTTATTAGACCATTAGTTTGATGTGCAAAATAAATAGAGGATCTCAGATAATCTTTGACTCAATTTTAGGCAGATGGCACTTTCCCATTTCACTGATATATCTAATCCTTTGTGAGCTACTTCTTGGAGTGTTGGTTGGACAATAAAGACAATTAGGTATGATGGGGCAAGAAGCTGAGGAATGGAGGATGTATATTCAGTCATTAGCTTCCAAAGCAATAAAGATGGAAGAAGAACATGATTCTTTCATTTGGTCCTACAACACTAGCAGGGGTTATACTGCTAGATTGGGCTATACTGCAATGATGCCCAAGGAGAGGAATTTTGGTGGTGGAAAAAGGTTTGGAAGGTTAAAGCTCAAATGAAGTCTGGTGTCTTTCTGTGGTTAGCACTAGCTAATAAAGCGTTGAACTTGGATGTTCTTCATAAAAGGCCTTGGCATGAGCCAAGTCTTTACTTTTGCGTAGAGATCATAAAGGAGGCATTGACCATATTAAGGTTCACCTGTCATTTCACTTGAAAGGTTTCCCCTGATGTGAGAACTCTCATAGGGTTAATGGAAACTAGCAGGGAGGACCTCTGGAAGTTGCACTAAACAATTGGTTTGAGGATCCATATGTGGCAAAACAACTCACATTTCCAGCAGCAATGGTGTGAGGACTATGAGTTACTAGGAATGTGATGATTTTTCAAGGGTTATCTCTCTCTCCAATTCAAGCATTTTATACAATTCATTTTCTCTTGTGAAGGTATAAAAGACATTGATGAAGTGATGTGGAGACTAAGTGAAGGCATTGTTGGAGATTGATAGGGCTTGTTGAAGAAGATATTAGGAGCCGTGAATAATTACTAAACTATCTTGACGAATTAAAGCAGGAGGTTGGAGCCTCATAGAGATAGGGTCGATGCCTTGGAAGATAGGGTTGGAGCCCTAGAGGATAGGAGTCCTCAAAAAACCAGGTTGTTGCCTCAAAATCCACAAGTTTAGAGCCTTGGGAAGTCCAATTCAATGCTTGGAAAAATATAGGTTGGAGCCTGGGAGATTGAAGATTGGTGTCTTCATCTATTGTTGGAGCCCTACACATATTTTGTACTTGATTTATTGTAAAGAAAATATTAATAAAAGTATTTATTTATTCATATTGTTCATTTTGTGTTCTAAATATAAGTGATCTAACTGGTAAAATAACAATTGAAAATAAATACAGATTCACCACCCCCCCCCCTCTCTCAGTGTTTCCAACATAGAGATGTTATCTATTTGCTTCTGCAATTTTGTTTGGGAGGTTCGTCAACAATCTACGGGTGAGGAACTAGCCAAATCATCCTCTTATCATGACATTAAAGCATTCACTAGTGTGAAACAATTTTTAACAGCTAAAGAAAGGGCTATTCTCTAAAGGAGCACAAATCATGGTCGGGTAATTTATAGCTAGTTGTATGATAGTAGAGTTGGCAATGTAATATCATCTTGGTGGGGAAATTCCAAGATCTTCAATTAGTATTGACATAAATACATTTAAAGAGGTCTAATCTATTTAATGTGTCTTTACACCAATCAAATGGTGTGGGATCAATGTGATAGTGAGCATGGAGCAACCAAATGCAAATTAGGGAGTGAATAAGGATCTAAATGATAGATTCATCACTTGATCTGATAAGTAAACACGAGATGAGATATATTTTATCAAATATAAAGGATTTCTCATCGGCCACCAAAGGATGTTTGTGTGTGTGTGTGGGTGTGTGTGTGGAAACTATGATATCAGGACCATATTTTGGGACAGGTTAAAAATCATGTAGAGCAAAAGAAAGCAATGCAACCTATTATTTTAAGGACTTTAGAGTGTTTTTAAACTTGGTGTGAACACTTATTTTTTAAAATATAGTGAATGGTTGTCATGAAAAATAATTGCAATGGTGGAGGGTCTAACGTGGAGTTGATCTGTGTGTATAAATGCACAAGATGTCCTTAACAAAAAAAACAAGAAAAAAAATTACCAAAACTAGACAAGCATGCCTAGGCCCATAGGCCTCAAGGGTTCAAACATGGCTTCGATACCAAGCATAAAGACCATCCTTATGATGTAAATTTCAATTATATGCACTAATAGAAATATATATATATATATAACAAAGATAATACCATCAAGTTATTTGATATAGGAAATCATACTCACATTTCTATTATTGAAATAAGAGGCAAGATCTAGGTTACTATAATACAAGTACCAATGCAATTTAAAGAATTATTTTAGAATCATTCATTCATAGTTTAAAATTACACCTCAATGTCATATCCTTTAATTTTACATTCTGATAACTATATACAAAAATAAACACGTGATAGAACTTCATGGAAACACGAGGTATCGTTCACAATCGTGGGGATTTGATATCGATTTTGTTATTTCTTGTGCTCCCTTGTTGATGTATGCATACATGTGTGAAGGATGTTTCGTCCTGACCGAACATCATTGACTCACTAGTTGACCTCCCAGCATACTCCTTGGGTACTCGTCTTCCCCACAGACCCCCGAGCTTAAATGGGGTTGTAAGGTAGAGGAAGAATATTAGTCGATGGAGGAGAGTACTCTTAACTCAAGAGTTCCCTCTTAATGACCTCCACCTCAGCAAACTCATTATATGCTTTGTAGTCACTCACAATAGCATTATGTAATCCATCCAACAATAAGGTGTAAGTCTCGTCTTCCCATAGCGTGCTCCTCCTTTTATAGGAGGCCTCATAAGTGACACTTGTCACTTCATGCAAAACTAATTATCTTTATTAATCTAAAAGTTTGATTATTCACCTATCTATGTGTCAGCCTCCAACCAATGTTCTCTTAATTTATTTACTTAATTTTTTTTTTAAATTAATATTTTCCCTCGCCCCAACATGACTCCCTATTTTTTCTCATAGTTTTCTCTTGATCCCCCTTTTATACTCCTCAATTTGTGTTCATTGCTAAAGTCAATTGGTAAGTATCAGATTTGGTTCCCCAACTACCCTCTAGTTTATCTCAAATTGACTCTTAGATGGAGATCCTTGTGTTGGCTCTTGCCACATGGAGGTTCTCTCATTAAACTAAATTTCTCTAATTTAAGTTATTATTCTGTATTTTCATTCACCACCATTTTTTCTTAATGAGGTTAAACTATACTAGGATTAACGTTTTTAATTAACTCTATGTCCATTTCCCATTTTTGCTTATTAAACACTTGCATTTTTAGAGGTTACTTTATATGCACATTATCTACCTAAGATTTTCCAAACGTGGGAAGGGTAGAGTTACTCAATTGGTCGAATATTTTTATTTCTTCTTATTCTCCCTTTACCCCAAACTCATGATTTAGTTAACTTGGTTCTACAACCTCACTTACTACATTTTGTGAATTAGTACGATTATCATATATTAATTATATTTTAGCAATTTCTTATTGATGCAAAGGGTGTCAAATCAGTCATGTCCTTCAAGAACTTCCCCTTGAAGTTTCAAGGGTGCCACACCAATCGGTTTCTTCTTGATGCCAAGGGTGCCAAATCGATTTTTTCCTTCAAGAACTTCCCTTGAAGTTCCAAGAGTGCCCTGTTGATCACCCTTCAGGAATCTCGTGACTACGAGGGGAAAACTTAGGTGTAATGACAAAGACCACTATCCTCTTCAATGTCACCCTCTATAGTGAGACTAATGGTGTTGTTGACCAAGGAATCCACCTAATGTGTGCCCCCCAGTAAAATCCTCGTCAACGACCCAATCCAGGGTCCACCCCCACGATATCTTCAAGATGAAGGTATAACAACACCTTTTAGCCTAAGTCATGGCGGGAGTGCTAGTAGGTGAAATCAGGGACGTTGTCCACCCCTCCCATGAAGTTCAATTTATTTGTACAGCTCCATCACCTATCTCTGAGTCATTCGACCAAACAACTAACATGTGTTTGTAGCCACTATCATGTCATTATAATTCACAGCAAATTTTTAAGCTGAACTTTAAAAAAATTGAGACATTAGTATGTAATTCAAACCAAACCATAGGTTGTCGACTCGTCGCATGCAAATACATCTAAGTAGTCTCCTGCCACACTCAATAATCATCAATGATATTTGATTCATAATATCAATCACCAATATAATTTGGTATGCTAAACCATCATCATAACGAAATCATCAACATCTTCGTAGCTATGAATAATAACTAATGTAAATAGATACATAATGCATCCATCAACTTGAGGTCCTCAAAGAATAATGTATCAAGGCCAATGTCATATAAGGCTTAATCAACCAAAGTGTGGCACTACAACAATTTTATCTAAACCAGGAAATACAATGCAAGAAAACTCGAAGATAAGGAATATGTAATAATATGGTTAAAGGAACAAACCCTTGGGAATGTATATAGTGAAGCCAAGATGGAAAAGAAAGAAAAAGAGGAATTGTAGTGGAAATTTATTTGTAAGCTGAATTGTCCCTTGAATAGAAGGATTTTTCTTTCGTTTGCATTTTCTAATAAAATTATTACTTAGAATAATTATCAAAACAAATCTTGACATGATCCATGGAAAGGTATTCTATGCAAATCCAAAGGGGAGTTTACAAATCACTTATTGGTCCAGTGTTCCTTTGTTGGAGAAGTTTAGACATACTACCATATTGGTCCATTGTTAGTATAAAAGAGAAGTATAGAATAAGATTCCGAATCTAACAAGCAGCTGAAAAAAATGGGACGGAGAAATTGATCTTAAATGCTTTGAAATTTTGTACAAGCACAAAATGAGGCATTACCGAGTGTCATTGCATGGGCAAAATGGTTATTCAAAAATGACATGATATTACAATATCAATAGGAGTTTTAACCCGAAATTTAAAAATAAATAAAATAGAAGAAAAGAAAAATCTCCCTATCCAATTGTGCCATCAAATCAGCTTTGCATATAGAGAAATTTGGAAACCATTAAAAGCTGAGAAGTCAAAAATTTTAGCCAATCAGCAAAACAAATCAACAGCTTTAAGAAATTTTTTCATAGCACTAGTTAAAGATTCCAGGTATGAGAAGCATTTTATTTCTTTTAAATAGACGTTGGTCCAGAGACTAATAGTAGAGCTAAATTTTATACTCCGTGATTTCTTCTTAAAATTGCAACAAATAAAGAATTCCCAAATCTCCATAGTTTTGAAGATTCCAAACTAATCATAGATTGCGCACATGAGAGTAATGGAATAGAGAATTCAATACTAATCCCAATTATGGATAAAGTAAATGTGGTCATAGAGAATTCAATACCAATTATGGATAAAGTAAATGTGGTGAGGAAATGTTTTTTACCTGCATCTTTCGTAAATGTTTTTGAGTCCATCTTTCTTATCTGCTTGAAATAGTGAAAATAAGTTAAGTTTTTTAATCAGATATGTTGTTTCTCAATCTAATCTTGATTAATTATGTAAAATTGTTGTTTGTCAATCTAATTTTGATTAATTATGCAGAATTTGAAGCACCTATTTATTATTTTGATAATTAACATTCAAATAAATATATGATAATTGTATTCAAAAAAACCCTGTTCTGAACTCTGGTTCAAACATCAAAATTTCTATCAACTATTTACTATTTCTATTTTTTACATGCTTCCATGTGACATTTTATGAACAATTAATTTCAATCATATATCTTAAACAAAAAGCACCAAATATCAAGTAAATCTTTTCCGGTCAACTGGGTTTATCCGGGATGGTTGGAAGGAATGATTGTTATTCTCCCCGCACAAGTTCATTTCTCATGAGTGACATAAGAAGTAATTGTTGTT
Organism: Pinus albicaulis; assembly: GCA_034641835.2. NCBI lineage: Eukaryota > Viridiplantae > Streptophyta > Pinopsida > Pinales > Pinaceae > Pinus > Pinus albicaulis. The sequence continues at coordinate 385,660,233 of CM076580.1, read as the reverse complement.
ATAATGACTTCAAACCTTCTTGTTGAAAACATTCTTGTCAAATGGCCTTTACCTTGAAGAATACTTTCCCCCTTTTGTTACATAAGTAAATAATTTAAAAAAAACATATTCTGCAATAATTAAATACATTCTTGTCAAATGGCCTTTTAACCTTGAAGAATACTTTCCCCCATTTGTTCTGAAATTTAATTATTGCAGAATATGCTTTTTTGAGATTATTTACTTTTCTTTTCCAAAATTCTGAATTGATTATGTTGACCATATTTGCAGCATACTAATTACTCAGGAAATAGGCCCCACTACAATCGTACAAAACACATATTTCAAGCATTAAAAATTATTACATAAAAAAGAAAAGTAAATAATTTCAAAAAAAACATATTCTGCAATAATTAAATACATTCTTGTCAAATGGCCTTTTAACCTTGAAGAATACTTTCCCCCATTTGTTACAACAACAAAAAGGAAAAGTAAATAATCTCAAAAAAAAGCATATTCTGCAATAATTAAATTTTAGAACATTTCCAAAATTCTGAATTGATTATGTTGACCATATTTGCAGCATACTAATTACTCAGGAAATAGGCCCCACTACAATTGTACAAAACAAATATTTCAAGTATTAAAAATTATTATGGTGATCAAGCCAAATAATCAGGTCACTTTCGAACAAGTTGACTGTGCCCTTGAAAGCTTATGAGGCATATGTTACAATTACAATTTGTATATATTGGGAACAGAAACGTAAAATCTTAATTGCGGTTACTCTCATCCTTCTTAAGAATCTGCATCATTTCAATCTTCTGTCCCAAAAAAAATCTGTGCCCGCCAATTTACTGCAAATAAATTACTCATCTTTACATTACATATCTGACAAGATCAAATTTGCTATAGGAAAAAATCAGTACGCCCACTGATTTCCCTGCAAATCAAAGGGGCTTTTCTTGCCAATATTTTGCTCCGAGCTATAATGCGATTTGTATCTCTGTGTTGTGGAGGCGGCATATATTTGTACGCAAACTGTTCTCCATGAGTCAGAAAAGCTTGTCTAGCAGGCATAACACTTTCCCACCAAAATTCTTTCAGTGGCTTGTAAATCAAAGCCCAATAGTCAGGATCTCTACTTATCCTAAAAACAGTGCTTGCATTGGGAGTCCAACAATAAAAATCCATCAAGCTCATATCTAGAATTTCCAATAAACCTTGAAGTTGAGGCATGTAGTAGTAGGGCACTGAGGTCCAAGGTAGCGCCAGCTCGGGCTTCCCCTTATTGTATGGGCATTTCACCTCCAAGATACCCTCTGAATTCCCAGCTAGACCAGCTAGAGCAGAAGGGCAACTTTTAATAAGGCCATCAGGAGATGCCCCCATCCAGCTAAGCAGTTCATTATTCTCAACATATATCTGGAACCCAAATTCCTCCACAACGTTTCCTGTTATTTCCTTGTATCTTTCTATTGCTGTATCCTCTTTGAGAACTCCCCAAGACATGGCTGCATTAGCAGCAAGACCATCCTTGAAGAAGGCCTTCTCCTCCCAGAGCTCAACACGCCTGTTACTCCAAAAACCAAGGGCAGTACTAAATGCACTGGCGGTCAACCTGTCTTTTCTTAATGCAAACCATTCTTTTGAACGTTGGGAGACATTTTCTGGGTTTGAAGTATTTTCATATGGCCCTGGATGAGACAAGGACTGAGCACAATATCCCAGTCTTCTAGCCCCACTAAAACTGCCTTTATATCGATGAGCTATGATATGTGAACTTTTGAAACCATTAGAATCTCTGCAAACTCTTATATCTCTAGAAAATGTTGTAAGCCATAAGGTTTGCTGTTTTCCACATAAGTTCATTGCTCTGCTGTACTTCCTAGAAAAAACTGGGCCATTTGTAAGATAAGATCAGAAACGAAGTGAATCACATTTGGATATAAATCAACTTAACTAATTACAATAAGAACAGGAACAACTCAGCAAACAAATAGACATGTTATACAGACAGATATCCAGAACAAGATGACAGTCTTCCCAGAGTACCGAATAAACTTGATGCTTAAGCAGATTTCCTAACTAAATCTGCCATAACATGTAAGATGGTAACAGCAAATTCCGGCTATGTTCTCACATGATAAAACATAACACAGTAGCCAAAAAGGGTGATTAGCAAAGACCATTTAATGGATAATTTTTTTGGTTAAAACTTAATTTCCATTCAAGTTGAACAATTAAGCTTTGCATTTACAAGTTTATATAATCTGATAACTAGTTCAAATCAAAAAAGCGAAAAATACTTTACCCAGAGGAATTAATACCAATCATGATTGCAGAGGGTTCATTGGAAAACATCAATTGCGTGAATTATTTACAACATCATAACAGAACTCATATTTTAATGGGTGAGCAAGAGACTGACCCTTTGTACCTGTCACTAATGATGCAGTAATAGATTCGTAACAGGAAGCCTTGTTGAACCTTCCATCAGTAGTGATATGTTCAGGGATATAAATATTTCTGACTGTATATAATTGTTAAAAATACAGGAAATTAATTTGAATGAGTAATTATGGCCTTTCCTGGCATGGGCGTCCAATGGTGTGTTGAGAATTTGGAGGGCTGTAGGTTAATACAAATTCTCTTCTTGATAATTACTTGTGAACTTATTTGCGTTAGTTATGTCTTCTCTTAGTTAATCTTTCACCAAGTCAATTATCAAAATGCACAAGACACAAAAGTTAGGCTCCTAGAGCCAGGGCAAAACCTCTCCCTCTTGGAGAGGAAAACCCGCAAAGAATTCTTCTTATAGATCTTCAAATGGCAAGTACCATGACCCAGACTTAGACCCTTAACCTAGATATGCTTCCAAGACCTTGATCTTCACCTTGTATCCGCAATCTTCCTTCCTGCACTTGTCTGCACTCAGATGCTGCCCTAGTTCACTGTTCTGTCTGCACTTCTTGACTCCCTTTGTATCTGCAATTATTCTTGAGATTTGATTCACAAATCTTCATGAGATTGACCAGCACCTTTTACTGTTCCTTAACAACACTTATGCTTCCTAAATGTCCATACTGTACTCTGGTACAAGTCTGCACTATCTCCAGGTAACTGTCCACTGAATGTTCATATTATAGACTGTGGTAGGTCTGCAAACATTACTGAAGTTTATCCGCACTGAGATGAGGTTTATCCGCACTTATAGACTGTGGTAGGTCCGCAAACCTTACTGAAGTTTATCCGCACTGAAATGAGGTTTATCCACACTGTGGTAGATTCTTAAACTTTCTTTGAACTGTAATCTCAGTATATCCACAATTCTTCTTGTAGTCTTGTCCGCAAATGTTTCCCTGTATTAGATTCAGACTTGTCTGCTTTCATTCCTGTAGTAGGTCCCGTCTTGTCCGCAATTCTCCTAATTGCTGTTCCTTATCCACATAAGGTTCAGTCCTGCACTTCGCATTTAATCTCAGAACATGTCCGAAAATCCTCATCCAAACTGAAATCCGCATGCTCCTATAAATAGTTGTTTCTGTCTGTAAATAAGCCGACTTGTTCTATGATTTTTAGGCCGACTTGAACAAGTAATATTCCAGTGTTGATAAGGTGCTTCTTTACTGCCTTTAAAGCTTGTCTTTCATCAATGCATTGAAGGCTGTTTGTGAGCGTCTTCCACAAGGCCTTGGAGCATAAATACCTAGACTAGATCCTTCATGTATGAGACACTTAATTCAACCTAATAGACAACAAGAAGAAGTCTATCTACATAATAAAAATCTTGCTCATGAAACCCATGAAGCAAGTACACCAAAAATACATTTTATTATCTTTGACATCTTCTTTATATAAATACATAATTACATAGTCAACATGAAGACCAACCTAGTTACACTTTTCAACATGGTGTCCATTTAAAAAGCAAGTATTTCAAGTACTGAGGCGTGCAGGATGTTCCTGCAACAGTTTTGTTCTTCCACTTGAATTGGAAGGGAAAGACAATAGATGCCCTAAAACTGTAAACAAAGAGTTCTTGCTTGAAATTCTCTCACACACTTCAAAAACATTAGTAACAGCAGCAGGCATTTACAGCCTTATAAACAGAACTTCAAAGTTACAGAACCCAAGTATAGTAAACACTAAACACTCACAGAAATTAGAAACCGATAACATAGGTTAACCGTTATAGAACCCTACCTCATTTCAGTCTTTCTCACTTCAAAGTTCAAACTTCCAATAGCAGCAGGCACTGGTATGTAAAATCTTTGCTCACAGCTTAGTGAATTCCTCACATAAAGTGCACAAGCAGTCGAAAGCCGACTGAAGAGTCAAGTACATGTGGTTTGTAGGCTTACCCTTGATAAATACTAAATAGCAACAATGAGGATATTTTGGAGGGAGATGCAATTTTTTGGTGCGTAGGATTTTTGTGAAAATCCAAAAACCCAAAATAAATGGCAAAGCAAATTTCTGCTCATTCGGATTCAGATTCGATCAACAATACATTGACCACATTGAACCCAAATTGGGACGAAAATTTGGCCAAATTAAATTCCTAGCAGAATTGTGTGAATCCTGATTTCACCAAATTGTAATACCTGGACTCAACTTAGACTTATCCACTTACGATCTTCCAATGACAGATTAGTAGTTTCATGGCAGGAAATAGAAAAGTCAAAATCCCGGAAAAAGAAAAGTTTCTAGCTTATTAAAGCAAGTACCAAATATCTTTATTAGATCTAACAATGAATGCCTCCTACGTTTCGAACCTATGTTCTGTCAAAGATAGGAGACCAGGGGACAAGTTGCATGGATGGCAGCAAAGACCCCCAAAATTCAGGGCACAGCAAGGCACAGGACATGGGACATTCCAGAAATCATTTTATCAGCGATTTATGATTATCATTAATCATAAATAAGCACACTTACATCCAATTATCCAGTTAGAAACCTAAATAGGCAAATCCTATATCGTATAATGACACATCCATACATCAAAGATCATGATATAGAAGTCTTAGATGACAACTTTTTATTTATAAGTTTTCCATACAAAGGGGGAGGAGGAGAGATGCAAGAGGGTTCGTGACTGGAGAGGTGATGCAGTTAGGCTTCTTGGAGGACTTAGATTTGCAGATCTGCTCTCGTCCTAGTTCCAGGGTCCAAAAACTTGGCATGGAAGACTTAGGCGATGGTCCACATAGGGAGGAAAGGATATCAAAGGGCTCACACTGGTCACTTGTCACATCACAGAAATCCCAAGGGAAGACTAGCACATTAGAGGATTGAAGTTCAGTCAAAGAGCACAGATGGTATTGTCAATGATGATCTCAAGCCAATTTAGCAATGCTAACGATAGATCCATTCACATGGACTTATCGTCGAAGGAATGGCCTCACCTACTCTCATTCAAGTCTCCTGACAGTATATCCTTTCTTACCTCGTAACCATCAACACCACTGTTGGTGAGGGTTTTTGGCCTTCAAAGATTTTTCTCATAAAGGAAAAGGGGCTTTTGGTCCAAATCTGGAGGTGGAGAAATCGTCACTATCATTTCAATAGTTATCTAGTGGTTCTCCTGTTCAAATGAAAGGGGGAAGTGTCTCAAACACTGGTAGATCTAACTATTTAGGGATGGTCCATTGCAAAAGAAAGAAGTCATCCTGTGTGAAGCTAAAGGCAGGCTCTATGATATTAGTGCAAAGGAAAAAATGTCTTGCAATATCAGGGAACAACTCCGATCCTCTTGTCCTCCACTATTGATGGGTTACAAAGATAGTGTGATACTTCATCCAATTATTGCAAAAATGACTTTGATACCTAAAAAGGATTCCCCTGATACCTTTAATGACTTCAAGCCCTTCTCACTCTGCAACACAATTTATAAATTATTTCTAAGGTTATTGCTATCAGAAGTGAAGCTTATCTTGTCTTTTGTAATTCCACGAGAGCAGTTTGGTTTTCTGCAAGGGAGACAAATCCATGAAGTACCTAAAGTTGCTCAACGTCTTCAATCCATCAAGACAAATAAAGTAACAGCTTTTGTTATTAAATTAGATTTGGCTAAATATTTTGATGAAATCAACACATTGTATCTTCGACTCATTCTAATTCATTTGGGTTTTTGTTTAGGGTTTGTCAATTGTATAGAAGTGGGTGTCTTGTTAGGGTCCTTTGCTCTATTGATTATTGGTTCCACTTCTCAGTTTTTGTCCCCTTCTAGGGGACTTCATCAAGAATGCCCTCTCTCTCGCTTGTTATTTTTATTACTAGCAAAGGAAATAAGTAAATATTTGATATCCTTGGGATTTCTGGCCAACTCAAAGGTACCAAAATAGGAAGGGATCACATGCTGACTCATCTATTATTTGCAGATGATATAGTACTATTTAGCAAATTTTCTTTTAAGGGATGCAAGAAGGTATAAGGAAGTTCTAGTTCTCTATGGTGTACCGACAGAAATGGAAATAAACGTTCAAAATTCATCTATTTCCTTAGATGGGATGGCAACTTCCCATGAGAGAGAGATTATGACTTTAATGCCCTTCTGGTCTTAAGAATTTGACAAAGAGTTGAAGTATCTGAATTTGAATTAAAGCCAAATGACTATGGGCTATATGATTTTCTCTGGCTATATCAAAGGATAGAGAAAAGAGTGACCCCTTATTACACTAGTTATCTCTGGATATTGGCGCACTTTTGGTGTTTATTTCAAAAGATATATTCAATAGGATTCAAAGTAAATGCTTTAGTTTTCTTTGGACAAGGAAAAAAGAGAAGGAAGGCACTCACCTTAGCTAAGTGGAATCCTCTAACTAAGCCCAAAAAACTAGTGGAGGTTGGGAATTCAAGAAAATTTACAATTTTGGCAAGGGTTTGGCAGCAAGTCTGGCAGTTCATCTCTACAAAAGCACTTTGGCAGCAAGCCTTGGTTCAGAAGTATATTGCTCCTCTGCTGAAAATTGGATAAGAAACCCTTGGAAAAGATTCAATAATGCCTCTTTGCTGGAAGGCATTGTATTGTCTTTTCCTCTTGTAGGAAATTAACTTTCCTGATTAAAGCTGGGAGAAAGGTCCTACAGTTATTAGACCATTAGTTTGATGTGCAAAATAAATAGAGGATCTCAGATAATATTTGACTCAATTTGAGGCAGATGGCACCTTCCCATTTCACAGATATATCTAATCCTTTGTGAGCTACTTCTTGGAGTGTTGGCTGGACAACAAAGACAATTAGGTATGATGGGGCAAGAAGCTGAGGAATGGAGGATGTATATTCAGTCATTGGCTTCCAAAGCAATAAAGCTCGGAGAAGAACACGATTCTTTCATTTGGTCCTACAACACTAGTAGGGGTTATACTGCTACATTGGGCTATACTGCAATGATGTCCAAGGAGAGGAATTTTGGTGGTGGCAAAAAGTTTGGAAGGTTAAAGCTCAAATGAAGTCTGGTGTCTTTCTGTGGTTAGCACTAGCTAATAAAGCTCTGAACTTGGATGTTCTTTATAAAAGGCCTTGGCATGAGCCAAGTCTTTGCTTTTGCGTAGAGATCATGAAGGAGGCATTGACCATCTTAAGGTTCACCTGTCATTTCACTTGAAAGGTTTCCCCTGATGTGAGAACTCTCATAGGGTTAATAGAAACTAGCAGGGAGGACCTCTGGAAGTTGCACTAAACAATTGGTTTGAGGATCCATATGTGGCAAAACAAATCACATTTCCAGCAGTATTGGTGTGAGGACTATGAGTTACTAGGAATGCGATGATTTTTCAAGGGTTATCTCTCTCTCCAATTCAAGTATTTATACAATTCATTTTCTCTTGTGAAGGTATAGAAGTTACTTTGAATTAAATTAGGGGATTTTTTCTCTGGAAAAAAAAAGGTAAGAAAGTTACTCCAAAACCACAAGCTCAAAGGATCATTGGGACACTAATCATTGATAAATCCCCCCGATGGGATTTCTTTAATGGTGCTTCTCAAGGAAATGATGGGCCTCCAAATTAGACATAAATTAAGGCCCATCTGACCATTCTTCAGCACATTAACCTCTTTTTTTTGCATTAGATGACATATTTTTAGCTTTAATATGTTCATTAGAGGGTTTAGAAATAATTGCATATTTGTGTCTAATATTATTTGTTTTTGTAGAATATTGTGGGAATATTGGGCAGATTATGAAGATTTGGAGGAGATAATTTAAGGACTTGCTCCCTGCTACAGGAGGACCAAGATTGGATAATAAATGAACAAAATAATATGAAATTATTGCACAATTTTTGAAGCTCCAATGATTGAGAAAATCTAGGAATGTGTTCCTTGTCATTTAATGCAAATTCCTAGAGTTGGGAACTAGATCCACTTTTTGAGGGATCTTGGAGGGGAAAGATGCCTCCTTTCAAGGAGAATGCTTCCCCATCAATTTGCATAAGTACCAATTCGAATTTGTCTCTAGGGGCATGTATTTCTTAGTCTTCTTGTAAAGAAAATTTGTTCTTTAGCAGCTCCACTTTCATTTCTAGCGTTGAAGAATGTAACTAGGTTCAATCTTCATAACTATATTTGAGTCATTATGTAATATACTTATCAAAAAATTGAAAAGAAAATTGTATTATTATTATTATGACTTATTAAAGCATGGGTTTCATGCTTGGGTCATCATGTTTTTAGGTCAAAGTCCCCATTAAGGACTTCTAGGATTTATTTTGAGTCAATAGAGTCATTGTACATTTAAAGAGACCTTTCTTGGGCTTTTGAATCATGTAAAAAGGATTATTTTTTAGTCAAAAATGAATTATGTCACCTCCACACCAAGTCGGCCTCAAGGAGATTAAGTCGGCCTCAATCTGGGCAATTCGACTCCACCAGAAGCCTATATATTGAAGCAGTTCGATTTCATTTGGAGTTCACACACACACACACTAGTTTGATATCATCAAGGAAGCCAGAAAAAGTGTGAAGTAAGAGAAGGAGGGCTAAAAGAAGGGAGAGGTTGGAGAAGAAAGAAGATTTGGTCAAAATCAAAGTTTTAATCCATCTATCTCTCACTTCTAGGGAGATAGAAGTTTTTACCGCTACATCGAAGTTACTACTGCTAGTTGTTGCCAATTGCTACCAGATCGAAGTTGCAACTACTAAGTCGAAGTTGAGGTTGCCAGTTTTTGCTGCTTCAAGAAAAGGTGTTGTTTTAAGATCGAAATCATTGCATCAAGATCAAGGTTTTGAGGTCGAAGATAAGTGTTGCTACTACTACTACTTGTTGTGAAACCAGCTCCAAAAATAGAAGAAAAGAGATATCAACGCCTTAGAAATAAGCCACTTCGAGGGGGCAACCTCCAATACATTACATGAATGAACAATTCTTGGATGATACAAATGACCAAAACCTCCTTCTATATATAAGAGTCCATGGGGCCACAATATAATCCTAAAGGGGCCACAATGTAATCCTAGCCGACCTAACAATAATAATGTAAGGGCACAATAATAACAATATGGGGGTTACAGGGGTACAACAATAACAATAAGGGGGGCTACACTAACATAATAAAGGACTATATTATTAATATAGGGACTTAACATGCCCCTCTCCTTCAAACAAGTGTTGTCCTCAACGCTTGATTATTTCTTGATGCTTCTATATAAAATTCTCATCCTCCCATGTGGAATCTTCTATAGGAAAGTTCTTCCACTTGCTGAGATACTCTGAAATTGATTGTACTTGTTGAGTTCTTATTTTTGTGACTGCTTTAGAAATTCTTTCGATATGATGTTGATCTTCCTGTTGTTTCATTAGATTATGTACCAAAGTTAGCTTATCCTTTGAGAGTTGGAGAACTTGTTGTTGATGCTTGATATGATCTTCCACTAATTTATCATCCATATTAGCTATTATGTGATACTTCAAACCATCCAACTTAGCCTTCATTTCTGCTTTTAAACCATCTATGTCATCTTCAGTTGCTCTTCGTAAGATCGAAATTTGTTGCACTTGGTACCGTAATTTTGATATCTCATACTGCAATTCTTCCTCTTCATGCGTCATAGTATAGCTTTTTGAGGGCTTAATGGGTATGGAATTATTTTTACGGGGCATTTTTTAGAACCCAATACTAATATCTATTCTACAATATGCCCTTGGAATCAATTCAAATTGATTCTTCAAATAAGACTTATGCAATTTGAAAAAAATTACACACCTTTTTCTTGCTTTTGACGAGCTCGATATTTAAATTGGATTATCTTTGTGGTTACAGCTCTTCAATATCTGAAATTTGGCACTGAGATAGCCTTCTGAATCCTCTTTTGAATGCCACAGGTCTGAGCTGATTTGGATTCTTCAAGCTAAAGTTATGTCCAATCTCCCACAATGATCTAATTATGGACTGTTTCAGTAGATCGAACTTGTACGACTTGCCACGTGTCATTGTTTCATATTTTAGCTCTGAAATTGATAGCAAAGAAACTACAGTCCGTGTACTTATGGCCACTTTTTACAGCACTCCAATCTGATGCTCAGAGAGAGAGTTATTGAACTTTTCTCACGATCACCTCTTTGAGATGAAATTCAGGAGCCTGAAAAAGCACTACCTTCCACAGATCATATCTCCAAAAATATTGCGAACCAAGCTCTGAAATTTTTTTATGAATTTCCTCAGGATTTCAGCTTCGCACCATATGAATTTCAGATTCTGAACCTTCGTAGAAAAAAAGTTATAGCGCAAATGCCACGATGACCTGTTTAGGAGCCTGAAAAAATACCTGACTTCCACAGATCATATCTCCGAAATTATTGCGAACCAAACTCTGAAATTTTTATACAAGCTTCCTCAGGATTTTTTCTTCGCACCCTAAAAATTTCAGCTTCTGAAACTTCGTAGAAAAAAAAGTTATAGCGAAAATTCCACGAGGACCTGTTTGGAGCAGCGAAACCCTAGAATCCAAAGCTCTGATACCAAATGTTGTGTAACCAGCTCCAAAAATAGAAGAAAAGAGATATCAACGCCTTAAAAATAAGCCACTTCGAGGGGGAAACCTCCAATACATTACATAAATGAACAATTCTTGGATGATACAAATGAACAAAACCTCCTTCTATATATAGAAGTCCATGGGGCCACAATATAATCCTAGTGGGGCCACAATGTAATCCTAGCCGACCTAACAATAATAATGTAAGGGCACAATAATAACAATATGGGGGTTACAGGGGTACAACAATAACAATAAGGGGGGCTACACTAACATAATAAGGAACTACACTATTAATATAGGAACTTAACACTACTGCTGCTACTGTAAGGTCGAAATTTTGCATCAAAGAGAGGGTTGACTTGGTGTGAAGGAAGTCTTTGTCTAAGTCTAGAGTCTTGGATTATCTCAGGGAAACTATTGAAGGAAAGTTTCTTGACTGGACTTTCCCCTTGAGCGGGGTTTTTCCCTAGTTGTCTGCCTATATATGGTGTACTTGATCCTTGCGCTATTGTTTTGGTAATTGCTTGATGAATTAAGATAAAAAAAGAACACAAAGATAATGAGATCAAAAGAATATTACGAGTAATTATCAAGTATAAGAAAATCTTTTTTCCTTTCTGATTTTCTAACATGGTATCAGAGCTTTAGTGAAGAAAGAAGAAAAAGACAGCTTAAGGATCTATTGAATGAAGGGAATCTCAAAAAGTTGATCAAGGAATCATAGAAGCAGACCTTATAGAAGAAGAAGTATACTATCTTCAAAAACAATGTCTAACACAATAAAGGGAGAGAACAAATTAGAAGGAACATCAAATTACAGGTCATGGAAAAAGAGAATTGATGTCATTCTTGAGAAGAACAAAGTCTTGGATTTGGTCAAAGGAAGAGTGAAGAAACCTATTGAAGAATCTAGTGAAGCTTGTAGAAAATGTAACTAGGTTCGGTCTTCTTAAATGTATTTGAGTCATTATGTAATGTACTTGTCACAAAGAATGAAAAGAGAAAAAAAATTATTATTATTATTATTAAGACTTATTAAAGCATGGGTTTCATGCTTGGGTCATCTTGTTTTAGGTCAACGTCCCCATTGAGGACTTCTAGGATTTATTCTGAGTCAATAGAGCCATTATACATTTAAGGAGACCCATCTTGGGCTTTTAAATCATGATGTCGACCTCAAGAAGATCAATTCGGCCTCAAGGAGGGCAATTCGACCTCACCTAAGGGCTACATATTGGGCAGATCGAATTCATTTGGAGCAAACACTCTTACACAAGTTCGATATCAAGAAGTAGTTGGGAAAAAGTGCGAAATTGGAGAAGGAGGTCAAAAGGAATATGAGTTTGGAAGATTCAAGGGAAAGGAAAAAACAAAGTTTTGCGCTATCTATCTCTCTCTCGTGTGAGCTACTTTAGAAGATAGAAGTTTTTTTGTCTATATCGAAGTTGTTGATGCCCGTTGCTGCCATGACAAGTTTGTTGTTGATAGGTTGAAGTTGCTATTGCTAGTTGTTGTTGCCTCAAGTAGAAGTACTAAATCAAGATCGAAGCTACCAGGTCAAGATCGAAGTTGTTGGAAAAGAGTTGCATCATAGTGTTGTTGTTGTTGTCAGGTCGAAGATAGTATTATCTACAAAAGAAGAAGAGGTATGACTTGGTGTGGAGGAAGTTTGTGTCAAAGTCTAGAGTCTTGGATTATCTCAAGAAAACTATTGAAGGAAGAATTGTTGACTAGGTTTTCCCCGAGTGGGGTTTTTCCCTAGTTGTCTGCCTATATCTGGTGTCCTTGATCTATGTGCTACTATTTTGGTAATTACTTGATGAACTAAGAAAAAGAAGATTATAAGAAATTTAATAAGAAGACAAGAATATCACAAGTAATTATCAAGCACAAGAAAATATTTCTACCTTTCTAATTTTCTAACATTGTTTCAGAGCTTTGGTGAAGAAAGAGCAAAAATGTAGTGTCAAGTAATTGATCTATTGAAAACTATAACTAGGATCGGTCTTCATATTGACTATGTAATTATGTATTTATGTAAAGAAGAAGACAAAGATAATAAAATGTATTTTTGTTATGCTTGCTTCATGGGTTTCATGAGCAAGGATTTTATTATAGGTCTATAGACTTCTTCTTGATGTCTATTAGGTTTTGTCTTTTGGTTATAAAGGTAAATTAAGAGTCATGTATATGAAGAGTCTAGACGTCAAAAATGCCTTCAAGACCTTGTCATGGAATGGCTTATGACAACCCTCATAACAGCCCTCATAAACGCTGGAATAAAAGCACTTCATGTTGGCCTTTGGACATTGGAAAAGTTGGCATACAAGGAAGGTTGTAGGGTCGGCCTAAAGACAACAACTGTGCACTATATATATATCAAATGACCTGTGGCTCATTTGGCACGGAAAAATGCATAATTCTCTTAAGTATTACAGTGTTTGAATACAGACTTGCGATTAGAAGTAAGTACAGGTCTAATACAGAGATAGATGTGGATGCATTTGTGATTAAGTGCGGGTTTAAGAACAGAGATAGATGCGGATACATTTGTGATCAAGTACAGTCTCCAGGAAGGGTATAAGTGCAAGCTAAAGAACAGAGAATGATGTGGATGTCTCTGAGATATTGCAGTGCGTTGAAGTCTTAATTAAATACAAAGTTTAAGCAACGTTCAATGTGAAGAAGTTGCAGCGAGTCTGAAGGAAAGTGCGGATCCTGTGAAGTAGTTGTGGATGACTATGAAAAGAACCTGTATAGCAAGAACGGTAACTTACCCATGGTGATGTGCAAGGAAGGTAAATCTGTCATTTACCTTCCTATCTTCAGTACTCAAATGAAATATATCTCAAGTGAATATGAAGCAAGAAGAAGTGTTTTTGATAAAGGAATAAGAAATCAAGGAAGATTGAATTAGAGAACTAGTTCTCTAAGGTTGGTGCAAATCAGTGTAAGTTGGTGCAGGAATGAAGGATCAGCATTAGAGGTACACAAAGAAGCAATGACAAGGTCTTGGAGGCATTCATAGGTCAAGGGTCTGAGTCTTGGTCATGGTACTTGTCATTTGAAGATCTATAAGAAGAATTCCTTACGGGTTTTCCTCTCCAAGAGGGAGAGGTTTTGGCCCTGGCTTGAAGAGCCTAATTTTGTGTTTCTTGTGTTTTGGTAATTGACTTGATGAAAGACATAATAAGTTAAGAAGAGAAGACATAATGTAAATTTATGTAGATGTTCTATGCTTGATGCAACATTACTTTTTCTCCAATATCAGATAGCAATCACATAAACAATAAAGTAAAATGTTGATAGAGCATACCAGTAGATCGACAGAAGACAAGCCACAAATATATAAGTGTGTTGGTGCGTTACGGCGGTCAACAGGATGCTTCGACCAGCAAAGTCTCAATATGGTCAGCCAACCAGCAATATCACGAAACCCTCTAGGACAGCCAAACACTCAACTCAAAAGTAAACCCAAAAAGTCAACGTTGTCAGTCAACGATCAACACAAACAGTAGCAGCAACAAGGTCAAAGCAGCAAGTCAAAGTCAACGTCTAGCCTCGGGAATAGTGCCAAAAAATGCGGATTTGGAAAATCAAAATTTTGGGAAAGTTTCAGGTCTGTTTGACCTTGCGTTGACCAAAGTCAACGCTGGTCAAAGTTGCTACAAAGACCCTAGCCGAAAACAGAAATCCAAAAATTGTTTTCTTCCTTGCTGCACTTTCCCACATGTGAAGAGAAAAGACTCCAAGTGATCGAACCAATCAGATGAGGAGAGAGAAAAGTGTGATATTGAGATGAGTGAAATGTCCTCCAACGTTGACCTTATTTATATCCATCAGTGAGGGTGTGTGACACAACTACTGGGGCACAAAACCTTAAGGTTGACCTGCACATATCTTGAATAAATTCAAAATAAATTTTCTGCTCATCGGATAAAGATGATCTTTAAATCGATCTTGCACCTCTCCGAAAGAGGAATAAAAATATTGGTTTATTCATCTGAGCATCACAACATGGAGTTTGGACCTAGTTGTCCAAAATTAACACTCCCTCTCAACTAGGCAGAACTCCATCCACCTATGCAACCCAAA
The DNA here is from genome assembly GCA_034641835.2 of Pinus albicaulis. NCBI lineage: Eukaryota > Viridiplantae > Streptophyta > Pinopsida > Pinales > Pinaceae > Pinus > Pinus albicaulis. The sequence goes on along the minus strand of CM076580.1, from coordinate 385,645,178 downwards.
CATCGTGCATCATCCCGCCGTAACTTGCTTTGCTGGCTTCTTTATTTCAGAACAGAAGTGGGTCAGTCACAAAGACATCATTCCCGACTAACAGATTCAGCCCAGAGGTCCGAAACCTCTATTGGACTCACAAAGAGTCTCATACCAACCCGAAGTTGGTTTACCTGACCCGAAGTCAGTTGGAAGTCCGAAACCTCACTATACTTGATCCCAAATCAAGTGGTTGGACCATGCCATCCTAGATAGAGAGTACGGCAATCTCTGATGCGTCCATCAGTCTTTGCTACTAGTCTCTAGCTTTTCCCACCCTCACTGGCCAAATGAGAGGTACTTCCCATGAGCCCTGAACTCAATGGGTAGGATGCATACAGGGCACAGATAATGAGAGGTGAACCAACTCAATCATCACAACGGTGGTGCAGGAGCATACCAACAAGGTTCGGCAAGCCTAGCCCTGTGGTTGCTTATAGCTCCAAGAAGTTATCCCTAAAGCCCCCCAGAGCTCCCAGAGCTCATTGTCAAATAGGACCCTCAGCATAGGGTCGTTCCACGATACCAAGACTCTCACGGAAGGTTAGGAACTTGACCTTCCCCAGGGGCTTTGTGAGAATATCCGCAACCTGCTCATCAGTTCCTATATGATCGAGCCTTACGGCGCCTCGCTGTACCATATCCTGAACAAAGTGTTACCTAATATCAATATGCTTGGATCAATCGTGGAACACGAGATTCTCGGACAACCGAATCCCACTCTGGTTATCACAGAGTATCATGGTGGTATCTAGCACATGCCCGAACAGCTCATTGAAGAGCTTTCACAACCAAATTGCTTCACAACAGGCCATACTTGCTGCAATGTATTCGGCCTCCGCGGTGCTCAAAGCCACCGACTTCTGCTTCCTGCTCATCCATGATATCGAAGAAAAACCAAGTGTGAAGCAGCATCCCGATGTGCTCTTACGATCCACCACACTGCCAGCCCAATCAACATCAGTATATCCAAGGATTGTCATGCTCCCGGCAGTGTATCTTGGCCCATGGTTTATCGTGCCCCGAAGATATCTCAATAGATTCTTGGCACCAACCCAGTGAGTGTGATGAGGCTCAACCATATGTTGATTTAAAGTGTTCACTACAAAACATACGTCCGGACGGGTGTTCACTAAGAACATCAGGGCCCCTTCGAGTTGACGGTACTCAGTAGGATTTGCTAACACAGGCCCAGCAGCGTTGCCACTCAACTTCTTAAAGTTGAGCTCCATCGATGTTGACACAGACTTACAGTCCACCATACCAAATCTTTCTAGAAGCTTCACAATATATTTTCCTTGAGAAAGGAAAATCTCACCAGGTCTCTGCCAGACCTCCAGGCCTAGGAAGTAATGCATCAGTCTTAGGTCCTTCATCTCAAACTCAGCAGCGAGCTCCCTCTTGCACTGATGAATGAGAAGGTCAGCGCCTATCAAGAAGAGGTCGTCCACATACAACACCACAATGAGAGACTTTTCTCTATCAACCTTGAAGTAAAGGTTTGGATCAGCATTACTACGAGTGAAGCCCAGCTTCATCAGGTAGCTATCTATCCTCTCGTATCAAGCTCTCGGTGCTTGCTTTAACCCATAAAGGGTTTTCTTCAACCTGCAGACATGGGTGTCTCGATCCTGGACTTCGAACCCCAGAGGTTGCTCCACATACACCTCTTCCTTTATCACACCATGCAGAAATGTGATCTTCACATCCATCTAATGAAGACTCCATCCTTGCGTAGCAGCAAGGGCTATAATAGATCGGATGGTGGTATATCGGGCCACAGGTGCAAAAATGTCATCATAGACTATGCCTTCCTTTTGAGAGAAGCCATGGGCAACGAATCTTGCCTTGAACTTTTCAGCACTTCCATCAGATCCATGCTTGATCTTGTAGAGCCATTTCGAGGTGACAACTGCTTTGTCCTCTGGTCTTGGAACCACATCCCAGACTTCATTCTTCATTATGAACTCATACCCTCCGTGCTTAGCATCCTTCCAGACTTGATGCTTTACGGCTTCCTCAAAAGATCCAGGTTCAGAATGTACAATAGTACTCATGGCTGCTAGATACCCTTGGTATCTACTCGGCTTCTTGCTTTCACAGAATGTCCCCCTTGGGACCATATGTCCCTCGGCATCCTCGAGAGTGTCCCTGAGCCATGATGGTCTCTTCCCTATCGAGGGAGGTGGATCAATGGATCATCGAGTCCTTCAACATCGAGGTAAGTCTCGTCTTGGTTCTTACTTGGTTTCGGTGCTTGGTCTTCCTCGGACCTCGGAAGATTGGCTACTTTCCTCGGGGAAGCATGCCCGTCAAAGGTGACATCGTGGCATATCTCCACTTCCCTTTGACCAGGCACATAGACTCTATAGGCCTTCGAAGTTTCGTTGTAGCCCACAAACATTCCCTTCTTCCCAGAAGCATCCAACTTGCTCCTCTTCTCCTTCAGTACATGAAAATAAACAAGACATCCAAAAACTCTAAAATGTGAGACGTTAGGTTTCTTACCAGTGAAACCCTCTTCGGAAGTTTTGGAGTCCAGAGCAGAATGCGGGCATCGGTTTTGTATGTACATACTGCACAGTAGTGTTCGTAGCTTCTCCCCACAGAAACTTCGGTAGACCCTGGTCACATAGCATGGCACGGGCAGCTTCCACAATTGTCCTGTTCTTTCTTTCAGCAACGCCATTTTGCTCAAGAGTATAGACAGTTGTGGTCTCCCTCTTGATGCCAGCTTCTCTGCAAAAGTTCTTGAACTCGTTCGTCTCATATACAGTGCTATTATCGGTCCTCAATATCTTGATCTTCTTCCCTGTCATGTTTTCCACCAAGGCTTTGAAGGTACGAAACCACATGAAAGCCTCATCCTTCTTTTTCAAGAAATATATCCAGGTTTTGCGAGAGAAGTCATCTATGAATGTCATATAATAAGAACATCCTCCCAAGGATGTCACAAGCAGCATCCCAGATAGATCAGAATGTATCAATTGCAAGACATCAAATGTCTTTCTGACAATTGAGGGGAAGAGTCCCCTAGTATGATTTCCTTCGGCACAACCTTGACATACACCTTCATGATTATTTGAGAACTCGGGCATCCCCGTCACCACCTTCCTTGCTTCGGGAAGGGCCTTGTAATGAAGGTGTCCAAACCTCCGGTGCCATAGTTCAGTCTGTCAAATAGTATCACACGTCATCGCTCCTAGTGGACTTCCTCCAACCTGGTAGAGTGTATCAACTCTAAACCCAATCGCGATAGCTTCCTTGAAACTCTTCTTCCACATGCGCACCTTCCCATCAATGAATGCCACATTGAAACCTTTGTCTTCCATGGCCGATATAGACACCAGGTTCTTCTTCAAATTAGGTACATAGAGTACATCCTGCAAGCAGAGGACTTGACCTTGAGACAAGTGGAGGCTCACAGTCCCTGTCCCTTTCACCGGATATGTGGCATTATCTCCAAGGATAATTTCTAGATTAGTATCCTTCTCAACCATATCAGAGAGAGCTTCCTTGAACCCAATGATGTGCCATGAGGCACCACTATCTATCAGCCAGACATCCATAGTGTCGAGTGGAGATGGAGCAGAAAGGACAGATACAAGAATGAATTCATTTCTTTTATCAACAACATTTGATTCCTCATACTTGGAGTTACTCGACCTTTTGAAAGGTTGACCATTTCCCCCGGAGGGAGCCTTCCTCTTCCCCTTGAACCTGTTGTTCCTTTGATTGCCATTCCTCTGATTACTGTTGTTGCTGTCATCACCATCGAGAGAATCCTTCTTGAAAGGGCATTCTCTAGCATAGTGACCTGGTTTATGACAAGTGTAACACTTGCCCTTCTTTCCTTGGGCCCCTACTCTTCCTTTGTTCCTTGGACCACCAAAGTTCTTCTTTCTAGAATGAGCAGCGTAGGCAGCATTTCCTTCATTTTCATACCCCTTCATCCTTGTCTCTTCTTGTACGCATCTCGATAGTACTTCGTCAAAGTCAGGTATCACATTGTTATGGAGAATGGTAGTGTTGAACACATGCCATTCAAATGAGAGCCCTCCAAGTGCGGTGAGTACCATCTCTCAATCAGCTATTGTCTCCCCAATAGCCAGCAGATTGTTCCTGATCTCGGTCAGCTTCAGAAAATATGATTGAACAGACTCATCCTTACCTTTCTTCAGATTCTTCAATTGATTCTTGAAGAATAGGACTTGATTCGCATTGTTGGCCTTGAACATGTGCACCAAATTATCATACATCTCCTTGGATGTGGCTGGCTCAGAGATGTAGGCAACCAAACTATTATGAATTGAGTCTCTGATCATCAGCTTTGCTTTGATCTCCCCCTTCTTATACTTTGTTTTGGCAGCAACAGTTGCAGTGGATGGAGGCTCTTGGATTTTACCCAGTATATAGTCCATGACATCTTGGTCTTCCAAATTAAGATCCAATGTCATCTTCCAAGCTATGTCACAGGGTTCGGCGAACCTAAACCTTGAGGTTCGAAATTCGGCGAACCTCAAAAAAAATTTCAAATTCGTTTAGGTTCGGCGAACTTGAAAGCCGAACCTGAAAGCCGAACCTGAAGGCGAATATGATAGTCGAACCTGAAAGCCGAACCCGAACCTGAAGGTGAATTTAATGGAAAAAATTCGTTTAGGTTCGATTTTTAATGAATTTAGGGTTTTTGTTTCGGCGGATTTGGTCTGAGTGGTTTTAAAAAAACAGTGGGCGAGTTTCTCTTCCCGCCATGGTGGGATGATGTTGGATTCATTATTTAACAGTTACTGCGTGATTTATCTTGCAAAGCAAATTCGTGCTTTACGATTTATCTGATCGTGTTTGAACTTTGAGCAAGTGCTATTGTGGTTTGTTGAGTCGAGGAGTGTCATTGCCGCCAGCCCGCCGTCAACCTGTTGCTACAGTCTACAGCCTACGCCTGCGGTCGACTCGTCGAGGAGCTGCTCAGTGTTGCAGCGTGCTGTCCAGTCACCAGTGTGCCGTGGTGTTCACTCAGGAGTCAGCGTTGTTTGGCATTTGCTGCAAATTGCAAATTGCAATCGACGCCGGACGGTCGAGCGACAGGTTAGTTATCAAATCTTCACAGCGATTTTGGTTTGAATGTATACTGTATACATACAGTCCTCCATTATTGAAAGTCGAGACACCCATTGTTGATTTCGTCTGATCTCTGCTACCAGTGCAAGTACCGTTGAATCCCAACACAATAATTCATCCTTGCCTCATCACATTTGTGTGCTGTTCCTGCCCTCACTACGTCTTATCGTTTACGAATGAATCACAACCCTTTTCTTTTTATTAATACGAGTCTTAAGTTTTAACAAGCGTGCATAATCGTAGTCTGTAGATATGCTTACAAGTTTTCCTATTCTTTAGAGGATATGCTTACCTCGTAGATATGCTTACCTCTTAAATAAATTAATAATAACATACGGATACGATGAACAGCACACTTGTTTTGTGCATAATCGTAGATATGCTTACAAGTTTTCCTATTCTTTAGAAGATCTTAGTAATTTGGTTCTTTTCTTCAATAGCCATGTGTCAACTTTATTGTCTATAGAGGAGGCTTTAGTCTTCTCCGTAACCTTCAGTGTCTCTAAATTATAACTTACAGATTCCAATATTAGACAGCCTACAGGTCGGCTTCATGGTGTAATTCATCCTCCTTTCAAATATAAGTTTCGATGGCATAGTTGCTTGTGTTACAGTCTTACAGATATAAGCTTTATAAACCTTCATATATCTTGTTACAGTTCACCACAGAGTTTGCAAGGTCTTGGCCTCTAACTGTTTCGGTCTCTTCCTCCTAATAAGTCAAAATGTCATAGGTATGTTCTCTATAAAGATAAATGTCCCTCAGGTCCTCATATACAGTGCCTCAGAAAAGTGTTACCACAGAGAGTTTTGCTGTAGAAATCTTGGATGTCATTTATAGTAAGTGGTGTTGATTGATGTCATCAAGGATGCTTGTTCCTGTAGCCCGCATTACAAATATTACAAATATTAATCTCCTTGTATGATACCACCTTATTCAAAATTTTAGGAAATCTTGTACTTCGTATTTGCAAATGCCTATGACAGTCTGAATTTGCAGTTTCTAAGGAGAAATTAGAGTTTTTAGTTGGAATGACACTGTTTTGACCTGCATGGATTTCCATACAAATCAACTCCAAATTTAAGGGAATTTCAGAAGAAATTCCATACAGAAACACCTAAATCAGCAGAATTCTGCTACTATAGTCTAGACTCTAAACCACTAATCCTTTTTCTCATTTGACAAGTTGCAGTGAACATTAAAATTTACCAATGGTTAATGATATCAAATGGCAAACACCACATCAGAGCCATTTCTGAGCACCGAGAATTATTGATTACAATTTTTTGTTACATTTCCACTTCACGTGACTACATTATAGAATGCTGCACAATAGGCATTCGAGTTGTGTCAAACAAATTTTGGACTGTTCTTTGTGCATTGTCAAACACCTATATGAGTAAAATTTATCATTCAATCTCTATTGTAAGTTGTAACTCACATTATACACTGATCTCTATGTATGTGCCAGAGTATGGCAGAAAAACAGTGTGTTGACTCTAGATGACGCATTGGGTACATTGAAGGTGAACACTGTAATTAGTGTTGATGTTATTGTGTGTGGACATTTGTTATTACTTTGGATTGTAATTTGGATAGTGATA